>PVIJ01003729.1:0-129323 GCA_004024925.1 Scalopus aquaticus
ATATACACAATGGAATACTATTCAGCATTCAAAGAAGATAAACACATGCAATTTGCAGCGACATGGATGGAATTAGAGGGGATCATACTCAGTGAAATAAGCCAGAAAGAAAGAGAAAAATATTGAATGGTTTCACTTATAACAGGACTATAAGGAAACCAAATAGGAGAGAGACAATCAGCTGTGGGGGGGGGGGGGGCGGAGGGCCGGAAGGAAAAGCACACAAAATGGAATAGAAAAGAACACAAGGGACCATGGAGATGGATCACGGGTGAATTGGTGGTAGGCTACCCAAGGGGAATACAAAATGTAAAAAACATAAATAACAATAAAAACAAATATTTAAAAAATACTTTTAAAAGCTTACACTGATTTCTGCTTCTGTTTTTTACATGGTCTACTCAAATATTCACTGGTCATTTTTGAAGTCATAATCTTCTGTACGTAAGTGGTTTTTTGGGTAAAAATAACAGCACAGATTATTTTTGAAGTGCCCCAGCTATTCGGGAACTGAAAAGTAGCACAGAGGAGTAATCTGGAAACTGTAGTTACTACAGACCCAAGTAGAGCTTAGCCCCCTGATAGGTGGTTCTTTCACTGTCAATTTGACCACAGAGAACAAAAAAAATTACAATTGGTTTACTAATCCTGCAGTATGCTTTGATAGTTTTTTCAACTCTTAAAGCCTTCTCATTTCCACCCATATTTAAATATTTTTTTCTGTCTTTATGGTGATACCTGAAAGCAGACATGTGGCCCGCTGTAGTACCTTAGCTTTCCTACACACACTGTGCTTATAGTTACTTAAATCAAATGTGACATTTGCTTGGATTACTTTTTCTTTTCAGAGGCGCTCTGGAGGGCCTATTGATTTAATTGTGGTTGAAATCAGTCCTTGTGAAAAGACTGGAGTGAGAACATTGAACAAATACTAAAACTTAAAAATTGTAAGTTTTTTAGGTCTTATCCTTTAAAATTCCTTCTTTTTAAAACTTACCCGGTAAATTGAGTTTTAGCTATAGTCTTCTGTTAACTATCTACTTAAAATAATTGTCTACCTCCCCCCCACCCCCGCCCCAACACTCCTGGAATATTAGCATTGAAGAGTCCTCAGAGCACATAATCTAGTTCCATGTTTCTTTGCCTGAGTTATTCTTTGGCTAGAGCACTTTCAAACTTCACCACTATAAACCCTAAGGTCTCCTTCCAGACTGTACCGGGAAACAAGATAATTTAGGACACAGCTAATCCGTACCCCACCTCTCATGCTACTGGGTATATAAAATGAACTCAGAGTTGTGATGGGAGAAGTTCTCAGAGTAAAATCTGCTGGATTGTTTCCCAAGGTCAAATCCTCACTTTGATAACTTAATAAACTCCTTGCTGAACTACCATTCAAGGCTTTTATTTTAATTTTACTAAGGCTTTTATTTTAGTTAACACTGTGAAGATGTTAAATTACTTTAAATATGTAGGACATTTATGTCATAGTCCTAATTACACTTATACGATAAAAACAATCTATTCCATAAAGCTGACAGAGATGCCTGTTTGCAGACTCTTGAGACTCATACGGTTTTAAAGATATTTATAAAAATTCATGGTCAGAGTTTCATGCAAAGAGTGAATTCTTTGTACTTATCATTTTTAGAAAGTGGTCTAATTTTTGCATACGCAAATAGCTGCAGCAAAGCAAGTCTGTATGAACAAAAATACTCCTCACCTAGGAAAGGTTTTTGGGGAAAGGAAATGGAAGTCATAAAAGCTCCTGAAGAAGAGATGGTTCCCACCTCACTCAACTTACATATTCATAGCACCAGCTTAGTGCTTTAATTTGAAGGTAACATGTGTGATTCTGTTTGCTTTTTGCATAACTTTCTAATTTTATATTTTTCAACTCTTTTACCTCCTTTTCTCCTGTTATGGTTTGAGATAGTTTCATTCTATGTAAATTCAGCATACTGCTTCTTAAACTTCACATGGTATTACATAAAATCAAAAGAAAACCATTAAAACCAGCAAGACAATCCACATAATATAGGAATGAATATATAACTATGATTTATTAAGAATGAATTAACAATCACTTATTGAACATTTAAAATCTATCCATTCAGTCAATACATTTTTATTGAGCAACGAGTATGTGCCTGGCCCAGCTGGGGAGAAAGCAGTGAATAAGCAAAGGACTTGCTTTACGGAGCTTATGTTCTACTGAGAGGAAATGGTGTGAAGAGGAACACTGTGCAAAAAGCTTTACGTTCCATCCCTTCACATGCAAGAGGATGAATATTATTAAAAAAAAAAAAAAAGAAAAGAAGTGTTGGTCCAATGTGGAGAAATGGAGAAATAGAAGCCATACACATCGCTGGTAGAAATGTAAAAGTGGCACAGCCATTGTGAAAAACCAACTGGCGGTTCCTCAAAAGAGTTAAACATTGAATTACCATATCATTTAGCAATTCCACTCCTAGATGTATACTTAAAAGAACTGTAAACAGAAACTGCAACAATGCCTGGACACCAACGTTCTTAGCAGCATCATTCAACAGAGCCAAAAGGTAGGAACAAACCAAAAGTTCATCAGAATATGCATGGATAAACAAAATGTGGTCTATACAAACATTGGAATAGTATCAGGCCTTTAAAAATAATGAGGTTATGATATATGTAGGACATAGTTGAGCTTGAGAAGTTTATGCTAAGTAGAATAAGCCAGACACAAAAGGACAAATATTGTATGATTCCACCTATATAATGTGCCTAAAATTAGTAAATTCATAGAGGTAGAAGTTGAATAGACGTTATCCGGGAATGGCAAAGGGATGACGGGGTAAAGAGTTACTGGTTAATGAGCACAGTATCTATTTGGGGGGATAACATTTTCTGAAAATGGATAGTGTAGATGGTTGCACAACTTTGTAAATATACTTAATGTCACTGAACTACACAGTGAAAAAGGGCTAAATTGTAAATTATATGTTATATGTACTTTACCAAAATAAATAAACATTATGTTGACAGTTTAAGTGGGTAACTTGTTTTGGATGTGAATTATAGCTCAATAAAGTGATTTTTAAGAAAATGTTATATGTATTATCTCATTTAATTTCCCTGTATGTATTTCATTTAACCCTCCCCCATTATATATCATCTCTGTGCTGTCTCCTGAATTTATATTTCCAATGCTGAGCTCTCTCTGATTTCTATATTCAAGTATTCTGAAGCCCACATATCTTAACTATTTGCAATGTAAAAAATTTCTTTAGACCTGAGGTGCCCACAAAAAAAAATCTTTACATTTATCCTTAAACCTACTCTTCCCTAATTTCTCCCCTCTTGCTGGTAGTTACACCATTTACCTAGTTGCTCAGGTAAAATAGCTAGAAACACACTGAGACATTACAATCTTATCCCAATGGAACTAGCAAGAGGCCAGTAAGGGATACCGAATAATCAAATGATTAAGGTAATTAATATTTCAATGTAATATTTTAAAAAGTCACTCTAATATGAAAAAATCTACAAAAAACATTTCTAATTCTTACTGCCACCGATTTTATTTTTATCCTATCAATTATCACTATTTGCTATTTCCTTGATTTCAATTTCGATGTGTGGGTATATTTTTTCTCTTCCATGCAGTGCAAGTACCGTAAGAAAGCAAGTCCAGTTGTTGCCACTTTTCCCCATAAATATATCCTCCATTTTCAAGGCTTTCATGAAAATTGATTTTGAGTCTGAATTTTTCTTCTCTTCTCTTCTCTTCTCTTCTCTTCTCTTCTCTTCTCTTCTCCTCTTCTTCTCTCTCTCTCTCTCTCTCCCTCTCTCTCTCTCTCTCTCTCTCTCTCTCTCTCTCTCTCTCTCTCTCTCTCTCTCTCTCTCAAATCGATATTCCAGATTTACCTAGTAGAGAGGATATTAGCTAATGGAGAGGATTTTTATTTAATATTTTTAATTGAGGTAATATGAGTATACCCCCTCCCAAATCAGGTATTGTCACCTTAGTCCAACCACCAACAAATCATCCATAGTTCTCCACCATAGTCCATTGTGTCTCTTTCCCTCTTTGTTCTTACCCCTCTTCCACCCCCTACCCCCCTCAATGCTTCAGACCATACATCTGACAAGGGACTGATAGTCAATATCTACAACGAGCTCATACAACTCAACAAAAAGAAAACAAATAACCCAATCAAAAGTGGGCAGAACAACTAAATAGGCACTCTCCAAGGAAGACATACAGACTACAAACAGGCACATAAAAATGTTTATCATCACTTACTACCAGGGAAACACAAATCAAAACCACAATGAGATACTACCTCACACCAGTGAGAATGACCCACGTCAACAAATCCCAGAAATGACAAGTGCTGGTTACTTTGTGGAGAAAAGGAACCCCCCCCACTATACTCTTGGTGGGACTTCAGACTTGCCCAGCTCTTATAGAAAGCAGTATGGAGGTGTCTCAGAACATTAAAAATGGATCTGCCATGCGACCCAGTAATTCCACTCCCAGGCATCTACTTGAACTGAAAAATTCAAAAAGGAAACCTACACTCCCATGTTTACTGCAGCACCAAATATGCAAAACATGGAAACAAGCCAAATGTGTAAAATCAGAGGCTGAATTTTCCTAAAAGAGGATCTGTCATTTCAGTTTCTTGGTCTGGTAAAACCATTGCCTTCCTCTTTTCTCCCTCCAGATACAGGGGTGGTTGCGGTTTCCTGAGGTTGCTACCCCTTGGATTGCCTCATGCTTTAGCATTTTAGCTCTTCGAGCATATTTATAACCTATGCCCTACGTAAATTCTCCCCAAAGAACTACTTGCAATTAATTTGTTTTTACTGACAAGATCCTAGGCACTGCAGTAGCATACACAACAAATATCTCTGTGTTAATCTACATTAAACATAAATTTCTAAAAGGCCTCTCAGGAGGTAAAAATAGAAGTAAGCCAATTATATACTTCCATATTTGCAAATATTAGATACTATTTAAGAATGGTACATTTAATAAATTAAAGTAAAATACATCTGAGGAGGTGTGAACCTATTCCCCTAAATCATACACATTTGGTAACCCAATTTTATCTCAATAAAGAAAAAAAATAAAGCCACAACAAAAAATAAACTCCCAAAATTAATTAATTAGGGTACTTTTGCATTTTTATATCTCTAATGAAAGACTCTTATTTATATATCTAAAACCAAAAAAAAAGGAAAGGAGAAAAAGGCCAAAATTAAACTGTGAATTAATTTAATTTAAAGGTATAATTAAGACATTTTGAGGAAGAGACTTTTTTAATCTATATGATTTATGCATATTTCACAGTTGATTTCCTTTCAATACTTCTAATGCAATCTCTGTATCAATTCCAGTCAATAGTATTTTTTAGATATTCTTGACTAGAAAAATAGCCATTAATATGAACCACCTACAACTCACAAATTTTCTAAAGCATCATATGGTTTTAAATCAGCAATCTAATAACTTTCTTGCCCAAAATGGGCCCTTTTCTGAAACAAATAAAGATGCTCTAATGATTTAGATTTTTTTATAAATACAAACAGGCTTAGAATATGACAATTATATCAAGAATTCCTGTCAACAAAGGATACAAGAATAAAACTCTACACTTAGGTTGTTAGAATATAATGCCAAAAAGTGATGTTAGAGCTTTAGAGTATTAAAAACAAAATGGGTCAAATCTTTATACAAATGTGATAAAGATTAGAAGAAGACGGTTGCCCAGGCAAGAGACTGCACCAAGAGGCATAACCATGGACAAGTTAATTTGTCTTCTTGGAACTTCAGCTACCTGATTATAAAATTATAAGGCCACTTAACTTCTAGAGTTGTTGTGTAAACTAAATAACATCTTGATGTAAACATACTTTGAAATGGACAAACCACTACGAAATATGTCTTATTGTTGTTAATATCTGCAGTGATGGTTTATCCCCTTAGATTGTCAACCTCACACATCTCTTGAATCTTATCACTTAGATTCAATATTGTTTCACATACTCTTCATTATTCATAATATTTCATCACTGGCTAAATATGGAATTTAAGTCAAGGTCACCACTTTTTAAAAGATTATTCTCCTTTCCAGCAGCACCTTATAAAAGAGATAAATCACATAGCTCCTTCTATTTAATCTCTTTTAACCATTGTGAATACAGCCTTCTTCCATTTCTGTTCTCCGGATCCAACTTCTCATTTTTATACAAAGGTTCAGTATGAATAGAACACCCTTTCTGGGAGCAAAGTCCCATACATATGAAATTCAGTTAAACTTGTCTCGCATAGTTGCTAGAAAGAACTGCAGTTGAAACTGAGGCATAAAGTGAAAGCATCCCTAGATGCAACAGTAGGGAGAAAAAATAAATAAAACACCATGAATGAAGGCTTGTCTGTTATTAGCTCTCCTCACTTAGTTTTATTATTTTTAAAGATTTATTCATTAATTCATTCATTCATTAATTCATTCATTCATTTATACAGTAGCTGGGGTGCAGGCCAGAGGCGTGGGGGGTGAGAGGATTCACCAGAGACAGAGTGGGGAGCAGAAGAGGCAGACTGACTGAAATACACTGCTGAGGGGAGCAGTGGGCAAGATAAGAGAGGTCTGCTGAGCCATGTGGTTCAGCTCCCCGGCCAGGGGATCGAACTTGTGCTGCAGTGGCTGCTGACTGCCTCATAGTGCTGAGACTCAACCCCTTGTGCCACCACGGAGGCCCTCCTCTCTTAGTTTTAGATGGATGAATCACTGAGGGGATTCTAGAATTGGATTGTCAAATATTCACAGATGTCAACAGCTGTGTACATGTACTAGGTATTTTTAAATTCAGCATTTTCAGAAGTATGGGTCATAAGAAAAACACCTATCTCTAGCCAGAGAGGAGGTGGAATGATTAGCAGTCAAAACTACTTCCTTGGCAATACCATAAGATTATTTCTCATGTCCTTCACACACGAAACAACTATTACACAGAAATTTAAAGGGCTTTATTATACACAGGGGTTCCAGTTATAGTATCTGTTCTTTCTTAAAAGTCCATTATGAAAATAGCAAGAAGAAAGAGAAGAGGAGATAACTCTTATGGAATGGAAAAGTTCAACCCCATGGCAGTCTTATCAAGATGCAGGGTTTTCCCAAATTATTCTTCATACAGACATAAAGAATATCAGAAAGATTAACTGATTATCTTTTCCTTGAGTGCTTTCTTGTAGCTAAAATTTACACACAGCATAGTAATCATTCCTACTTTCAAAACCGTTCTGTTCACTAGTCTCTTATATACAATTGTAATTGACTACCTTGGTAGCTATTTCGCAAAAGCTATTATATTACTTTCTGACTTCTGGTTTTCTTTTACACATGTGGATTTATTTGGAATCTAATTTGTATAGAGTATCACTGAATCATTGGATTTTGTAGTTACTGCTGTCATTATTTATCATATGTTATATCTACAATGTACAATTCACATAACAAATAAGTCATAAATAGAATTATGGCTTTAAGTATGTTAATTTCACATTTGTTAAATGATCACTATATGAAGGCTTAAAACCTTTCCAAAACCTCCAAAATAGCATTACTAATAATATGTTGTAATTATCCATGTTTTATTTACCTGATCCATGAGTGCATTACTGAGAGATTTTACACAAAGATGTTCTTTTTGTGCATGTGTGTGTCTTCTATTTCTACCTGTAATTGACTTATTTCCCTTCAGTCATAAAAATCTTTCAGTGATAGTATACACTACTGTCCTCACTTTCTCAATTCAGGTTTACCCTTTACTTTGGTCTCACTATAGAATTTCTAACAACATTTCTCAGGAAATTATCAGATTATCAGTAATCTCCTGGCTTTCAACTGTTATCTGCATTTGAATAATGTAACATCCAATGCTATTTAGGTCCACGCATCTCGCGATTTTATTAGAGTGTGTTTTCCTTTTGTACCTTTATTCATTTGCTCCTTTTCCTTAAATGACAGAATTTTCCTAGGAACAGAAGAAATATCTTCCGACTGTAATTCAAGAAAACTTTATTGAATAAAGTCTCTGAATTTATATTTTAAAAGGACTTATCATGTACCCAGAAAAACTGAGAAAGGATAGTCACTTCCAAAAAATATCTTAATAAGCTATTCTATTTATAAAATAGAGAAAATATCCTCCAAACCTCCACAGAATAGGCCAAGAAATACATAGTAAAGAAAAAACAAAGCACAAAGCAGAGTGACATATTCAAAAGTTAAAAGTAAACATCAGTATATGTGCCAGACTCTGTAACCAGCAAAGTTTTAAAATTAAAATTAAAAAAAAAATCTCAGGAAATACTTTACATATGAATAAAGGATGAGAGTTTTAAAATGAAAAGATAAAGATTTGAAGATCATTTGGTAGTAAGCACACTGAATTGAAAATACGGCGCTAAAAAGGGAGTATTAAGGTTGGAGAAACAATGCACAAATGTTATTTGTTCAATAAAATAGAAATAACACAACTAAAAAACACAAAGGAAAGGAAGAAAGGAATTTAGGGTAACCAGAAGCATTAACGTGTATGTGGAAGTAAAAACATTTAAAGCTCACATAAGAGAAAAAGGAGATTAGTGACTACCTAAAGGTAAAGGTGTAAGTATAAAGACAAATTTTAAGAACAAAAAACCAGACATAAACATGACATAAAATAGTATGGCAGAGCTGTAAGATCTCTTTTTCATTAAGCATATTAGTCAAAGTACATTGTAAATATTTTCTCCAGGTATGTGATCTATCATTTAATTTTATTTTGATTGTTTGCCACACAATTATTTCTTTGTAATTATTTTATGAACTGTTCACTTTATACCTTCTGAATTTTGTGTCTTTTAGAAAGACCTCTTTCAATCTGTGATTATACATATTTTTAAATTCTCCCACATCTTTTTCTAATAGTACTACTGTTTCATCTTTGATCCATTCATTTTTACAGAAGTGGTAAATAGATAATTTTTTTTCAAATAGGTTCATTTTCCTAAAATCACTGAGTTAAAAATTTATTCTTTTTGCCACTGACATGACATTGTTTAATAAACTCTTGTATGTTTGGGGAAATACTGAAAAGATCTCTATCTATACAACTTATCTCTCTTGAAATCTATGCAACTCCAAAATCATATATCACTATTTAATATGATATAATATCTACCAAGGCCAAGTTTTTGGCCATTACTTATTATTTAAAATTTTATTTATATTAATTTTTTATTTATATTTTATTTATATTTATTTTTTCATTTACATACTTATTTTTAACTGAGGTAATATTGGGATGCCCCCTCATCATTTTCTTCACTATTCTTGGATATTTATTTTTCCATGTAAACTTTAGAATTACACTGACTGGTTCTAATGAGACATCTTGACGAATGATCGATTTTATTTCAAAACAAGTAAGTTAATACATTATATTTGTGAAAAATAACACACAATTTACATGCTATTTTAATATGAATCCAGTTGGAACCGTGCTACCCAATTTCCCATCAATGCTTTCATTGCTCCTCTACTTTTAGGTGTAGTTTCCTAGAAAAGCAGAGTTGGGCTTTAGAGTCAGAGATCTTGGTTTATAACCTGCCTAAATTGATTGCCATTTTGCACCTTGAGCCCATTAAGTTGGCTGAATGTTAGTTTCCTCATTTGAAAAATAAGGGTAAAAATGCCTGACTCATAAAGTTTCCTGAAGCATTAGATAACTTGTATTACTAATAACTTTTAAATATACCTGAATCTGGGTGGCAACTCTCTGGAAATAACTTCCAATAGATGTTGACAACATCCTTATCAATATCCCCAATTTAGATTTTTTGCCTAACTCCAGAATTGCCATGACATGACTCCTTTTATTTATCTGATAAGTTTCTATTTGTACTTATGAAAGCTGCTCAACTATCACCTCCCTTGGGAATGAATAGTTTTTCTCCAATCCTCCATGTTTAGCATTTCCTCTGTACCCTTTTTACTCTGTCCAAGGCCTATAAATTGCAGTGTACACTATTTATTTGTGCATCCCCAAGGAAACTGAATTTCTCCATACCAAGTCACTTATCACTGGTTCTACTGTCTCAATCCTAGCTTATTATTGCCCTCATAATTCATGCTCAAAAGTAGCTATTGAACAGATAACCATTTTTTTAGCGGTTAGGGGAGCACATAAGATATATTTGTATTTAACCTTTTCTGTTCTTTGGTGTTTATTTTACGAAAGTAAAGAGGAAAAAAAAAGGACACTGCATCATTCCCTAACAATGGTTTTTGACATTATCTTGGAAAACGGTAGGGAGTAGACAGAGACGCCTGGTTCAACTCACTATCAGGAAGTACAAGCACCGGAACAGGAAGTTCAGGCCGTTGGACAGCACACGGTCCACCATTCTCTCCCCTCCCCTCACCCCAAGGGGCAGACTGAGGCTGCACACGCAGGCGCACATAAGGGTAGGTGACTTTAGCCCCCGCCCTGTCCCCCCACCCCACCCCCGTCAACTTCCGGCCTACTGGTAGCAGCTACATGAGGCGGAAGTGAGACTCAGCTCAGAGGCCCGAGCCTGCGTGAGTTCTGACACAGGTATGTTCGAGGACTCTCACGGACTTTGTGTAGCACTTTGTTGAAGGAGGTTTTCTTGGAGTTCATATTGAAGTTAGGCTGGTGACTTCACTTTGGAGTTGTGTTTTTCAGAACTACATACACACTGATATTAAAGACACGATTTTCACCCTGCTTTATAGACACCTACATTTTCTCTTTGTTTAGGGGCCCTACTTTACAGCGCAATGCAACAAGCTTTAGAACGAGCTTTGGATAGTGCAGAGTCTGTCATTGAAAGTGTCCAGCAGAGGCCGCCTAAAAGGAAATACTCACCCACTGGGGAAAAATCTCTCCACCAAAAACTGTACGACATATATGTTGAAGAATGTGGAAAAGAGCCTGAGGGGACTGAGGAATTAAGAAGCAATGTGAACTTGTTAGAGAAGCTTGTGGCGAGAGAGTCCTTGCCGTGTTTAGTGGTCAACCTATACCCAGGAAAGGAGGGCTATTCTCTGATGCTTAAGGAAAATAATGAATCCTATTCCGAGACCATTCGAATGCCGTATGACGAAAAGGAATTACTGGAATACTTGGACGCAGAAGCATTACCCCCTGTTTTGGTGGATTTCCTGGAAAAATCTGAGATTAATATTTTTCATCATGGGTGTGTCATAGCAGAAGTTCGGGACTACAGGCAGTCCAGCAATATGGCACCTCCTGGCTACCTGAGTAGGCACATTCTCTTACGGCCAACCATGCAGACTTTAGCTGCGGATGTGCAGTCAATAGCCAGTGATGACCAGAACTGGACCCAGGAAGACAAACTTCTGCTGGAGAGCCAGCTGATCCTAGCTACAGCCGAGCCCCTGTGTCTTGATCCTTCTGTAACAGTAGCCTGCACCGAAAACAGACTGCTCTACAACAAACAAAAGATAAACACTCACCCAATGAAACAAAGTTTCAATAGGTATTCTATGCCTTCTCTGAATAGGGAGCAGGAGTTGTCTCATCATCTACCTCCTCCTGAGCTAAGAGTACTAACTTCTTGCAAAAAAAGGCAAGAAAGTAAAACAGGTGAACATTGTGACCTCAAATTTCCTACAGCAGGGAAGTGTATAGATACATGGAAACAGAGACCCTGTGACTTGGCCATACCTTCTGAAGTGGATGTGGAGAAGTATGCTAAAGCAAACAAGTCTGTCGAAGGTGAGGATTCAGAACCAACAGTTTGGCCAACCCAGGAGGTAGAAGATGATTATATATTTGGAGGTGAAGTCGGTGATCCGTACCAGAAAGCAAAGCTGCCCCTCATGCAGTCACTTAATGATCCACTTCTCTCCGGAACAATAAGGTCATGTAAAAAAGTCAGATATGAGAAACAAATGTCTCCCTCACACTGTTCCATGGATGACCAATCAAATAGTTTCATGCTTGGGTCGAAGACTGATGCTGCAATGATAGTCAGTCAGTTGGAGGAATTGGTCCAGGAGAAAGCCAACTATCCAGTCAACCTGCCATACATCTTCGGTGAGTCACCTGGTCCTGGTCAACTTTCTCCAGAGGAAGAAACAGAACAGCCTGAGACTATGTCAGTTCAGTCTTCAGTACTTGGGGAGGGAGTCAAACATCTACCTCTATCCACCAGACTTTCCTCAAGCTCAGAAAATAGTTCCCCAGGAAACAATTTTATTCCACAACAAGCAAGCAGCTTTCTTAAATCTCCATCACCTACTCCTGCTTCGAAATCACCAAGTCTTTCTCAGAAGTTCTCTGTGGAAGTGGATCAAGTTGCCATGATTCCTGTAGACGATCTGTCTGCTCTCAACTCATCACAAAGAACCCCAGCCCCATCCACTGCTGTCTCCTCACAGAGAACTCCAGCACAGTCTACTGTCAGTTCATCAGGGAGCTCTCCAGGTTGTTCCACTATAGGCTCATCACAGAGAACTCCAGGCCTGTCCACTGTCAGCTCCTCACAGAGAATCCCGACACTGCCTCATGTCAGCTCCTCACAGAGAATCCCAACACTGTCCAGTGTGAGCTCATCACGGAGAGCAACTGGCCAGTCCACCGTCAGCTCATCACAGAGAATTCCAACACTGTCCACTGTCAGCTCATCATGGAGAACAACTGGCCAGGCCAGCTCATCACAAAGAATCCCGACACTCTCCACTGTCAGCTCCTCACAGAGAATCCCGACACTGTCCAGCGTCTGCTCATCACGGAGAACAAGTGGCCAGTCCACTGTCAGCTCATCACAAAGAATTCCAACACTGTCTACTGTGAGCTCCTCGCAGAGATTCCTGACATTGTCCTCTGTCAGCTCCTCACAGAGAATCCCAACACTGTCCAGTGTCAGCTCATCACAGAGAACAACTGGTCAGTCTTCTGTCAGCTCATCACAGAGAATCCCGACACTGTCCACTGTCAGCTCATCACGGAGGACAACTGGCCTGTCCACTGTCGGCTCCTCACAGAGAATCCCAACACTGTCCACTGTCAGCTCCTCACAGAGAATCCCAACACTGTCCACTGTCGGCTCATCACGGAGGACAACTGGCCTGTCCACTGTGGGCTCCTCACAGAGAATCCCGACACTGTCCACTGGCAGTTCAACACAGAGGATCCCAGCCCTCTCTACTGTCAGCTCATCACAGAGAACACCATCCCTGTTCACTGTCATCTCCTCACAGAGTACTTCAGGCCTATCCACTGTCAGCTCATCACAGAGAACTCCAGCACTGTCCACTGCCAGCTCCTTAAAGGGAATCCCTTCTCCATCTACTGTCAACTCATCACAGAGAATGCCAGTGACCCAGGTCATGGCCAGCTCCCCTGGCCTGAACATCATCAATGTGGTGGGCCCTGTTCTTGGAGCCCAGGCTTTGGTCAGCGGGTCCAACCCTGTGCAAGGCTCTACCTCTGGAGCCATAGCTCCCGCAGGGATCAAGCCTAGTAGGCAGCCCTCAGGAGGTCAGACACCAAGTGTACAACTTGGTGCATTGCAGGAACCATCTCAAATGGGTGTTCAACTTTTTTTAGAAAATAATTCAAGTCTTGGACCCTTAACTCTACTCCAGGTTGCACAAGGCTCACTAATTTTGAACACACAGCAGCAGTCACAATGGCTACAGCAGCTACAACAGCTGCAACAGCCACAACAGCTACAGCAGCCACAACAGCTGCAACAGCCACTACAGATGCAGCAGCCACTACAGATGCAGCAGGCACAACAGATGCAGCAGCCACAACAGCTACAGCAGGCACAACAGATGCAACAGCCACTACAGATGCCACAGCCACTGCAGATGCAGCAGATGCAGCAGCCACTGCAGATGCAGCAGCCACAACAGCCACAGCAGCAATGGTTCTATCAACTGATTCCACACCAACTTCAGCAACCAGTGTCACAGGGTACAAGTGCACAAGGTTCAACTAGTCGGGCAGCACCCTTAGCTGCTCAGCAAGCTGTTGTCATTAACCTCACTGGAGTGGGAACTTTTATGCAGTCCCCGGCAGCCATGTTGTCTCAACTTGGCTCTGCCCAGAGCAGACCTGAGCAAAGTCAAAGTCAGCAAATATTCCAGCTCCCCTCTGCCCTACAGCAGCATCAGCCTCATCTGCAACATCAACCACAGCCACAGCTGCAGTCACAACAGCAGCCAAAGCCACAGCCATGTCCACAGCTGCACTCTCAACCACAGGCACAGCTGCAGCTTCAACCACAAGGACACCCAAAACTGCAACCTCAACAGCAGTCATGGCTGCAGGCACAGGCGCAGCCACAGCTGCAACCCCGGCCACAGTCCCGGCCACAGCCACGGTTGCAGCCCAGGCCTCAGCCACGGTTGCAGCCCAGGCCTCAGCCACAGTTACAGCCCCGGCCTCAGCCACGGTTGCAGCCCCGGCCCCAGCCACAGCCCCGGCCACAGTTGCAACCACAGCCATGGCCACAGCCCCAGCCACAGCAGATACAGTGGGGAATCTTTCAGCACCCACTGGCTATGGCAAGAGTGGCCACCCAGTCAGCTCAGCCACAGCCAGCTACTGAGGATACAGCCAAGCCAGTCGGAAGGTAAAATGAAGAGGCACATCAACCACTCCAAAATTCTAAGTCTTGTATTACCTTTTTGTTGTTTTTATGGATGAGTTTTTACTTCATTTTTTGTCTTAACTGTCTCTGTATTTTGCATGGCTGGGTGTACAAACTATATAGAAGCACAACCCAGTGCTTTAAAAACAAAACCAGGGAGTCATTTAATGAAAAAAAGAAAAGAATGCACTACGGCACAAGCCACCATGAAGTTAAAATCCAAGCTCCACGGTTTACTAACCTATTTCGTTTTTTCCCCTCCCCCTAACCTAATTCCTAACATCTCTGAATCTCCGTTCCCTCATCTATAAAACATGAATAGTAGTAACTAGTCTTAATTTTATTGTCAAGGTTAAATGGATGTTAGATATAAATTTAAAGTTAATTTTAATAAAATATTAAATATTTGAAGTAAATATATACTTAGGTAAATATCGAAATTTAAAGTTAGTTTTAATAAAATATTAAACATTTGAAGTAAACAAATACTTAGGCTGAAAATAAAATATAATAACAGTGCAAATAATAGCTACATAAAAGTCAACATTAGTCAAATATGCCAGAGAATTTTAGTTCATCAAGAGAAAGCCATGCTAGAATTTTAAAAATAAGCAAATTTGAAAACCTATATATCTCCTGTTGGTATTCAAATTGTTTATATGTATATACGTACAAATTATTTATAGATAGTTAGAGATAGAAAGAGAATTCTATTCCTGTAGTAATATGCCGTAACCCCTTTTCTTTAGATGCCCCACATAGTGAATTCTCTGTTAGAACTGGATGCATTACGGACGTTGTAATTCATTCTTCAGTTATTGAGGAATGATTTGGAAACATGACTCAATATCACTTGCTAGACAATGTTTTTCAACTACATTATTCATGTGATGCTTATTATTTTGCAAACACTTCATAATATACAAATGCACCTGCGATCTAACATTCATCTTGCTTCTCTATTCTGTCTCAATTATTTTGTCTCCATTAGACAAAATACTAATTATAAGACAGAAGAGGTAAAAATTTCTTGACTTGTAATAGATGAACTGATGAAATGAATAACAGTAAGGAATTATAGGGAAAAGACTAAATAATTGTGATATGAAAATATCTTTAAATATATCTGCTAATTAAAAATGATTCCTGCAGGCCCCAAAAAACATATTTCAGGATAACAGAGTAAGGTAAAAAGAAAAAGACGAAACTGAGTAGATTAAATCTTGTCTCTCAAAAAAAACTTCTGTAAATTCATACTTGTGGATAATATTTTAAAAATATCTTATATCACATCTAAGTGTAAGTTAAAATATCATCCTAATTTTCTGGAAAGTTTTCTTGAAATGAATGAGCTATTGAAAACATCAGGAAAATTATTTGTTCCTTTAGTTGACATTTTATTTTATTATAATGATATTTGTTTTTTACCATCCACTTGGATGATTGGTAAAGTATCTTTTAGTTAATATAGCCAAATATGATATTCATCATTTCCCCAAGCCTATCAGAACATTACTGTTTTATGTATAACAGTTATTTATTTTTTTACTGATTGATTGATTGATTGTTATTGAAGCACCACTATTTTACATCCTTGCCAATGTCTTGACAGTATAGGGTCTCCCCCCTCAGGTGCAGTTACTGTAGCTCCCCGTTACTGTAGCTCCCCCCCCCCCACTGAAGCACTCATAGTCCTCCACCAACGTCCAATTTTAAATAATTTCAAAATCAGAAAACCTATTTGCATATCCTTATCATCCCAAACTACTTGCACTTCAATTTGTGGACTTTGAGAAATTTTTAGAGAAGTTCTCAGACCTTCTAAATAGATGACAACCACCCCATCTAAGGCAACAGCAGAAAAAAAGTTGGAGGCGAGCGCTGCCACTAGCATATGGATCTAGATTAAATATTTTCATCTGTGACATTTCTGATCATGTCACATTCCTTTGCTTCATATCCTCCCCTGCATCTGCATACTCTGGAATTGAGTTTAAACTATATTGTTTGGCTATAGGATGTCTTTTTAAAAAAAGTTTACTGAGGTACCATTAGTTTACATTGTTGTTTGTATTTTGTAAGTATAGGAACCCCCCCCCCCCCGCCTCTTCAGGTATTGTATAATGTCTCCTTTTGACCTGGATATAGTCTATACCCAACCTCCTTCCACTTCCCCATTCACAGTTCAGGCTTTGGTAGAACTTAAGGATTGGTGCTCCCTAGCTGTCAGGGTCTTTTCACATCCTCAAGTTGGTGGAGAACCTCAAATGGGAACTTGTTTCCACCCTCTGCTCATCTTTAATACTTAGCCTAAACACCATCCCTTCGGAATCTGAGTTTATTTCCATATCATCCTTTATTACAACACATTTAAAGCTATTTCACAGGGTTATTAATAGGTCAAATATAGTAGAAATGTTAGGAATAGTAAGAAATGAAAATGTTCATTATAAATATCCTCTTTAATTTCTGTTTATTTTTTCAAACATAGATTATATAATTTTGTATTTATATATCATTCATACTTTTACTTGAATGGTTAAATCTTAGTATATATAAAATTATAGATATATATTAATGTATATTTATATTCTATAATTCTTTCTTTTGAATATCACAGTTCTCTTTATATGGAACTTACTATGAAAATAGGCTATATATTATATTAGTAAATTTTACCAGCATTTGAATCTAGTTTCTCTTTAAGCAAAGGTTATAATTACATGTTAAGAAACAAGGAAAGTAAATAGGCAGAGTTTTTTGTTTCCTGTGATCCAATAAAATATTCCTTAAGCTGTGATTCATCATAGGTCATTGTAATGAAATGTAACACAAAAGTTTTCTTTTATAAAATTCCAAGGCCAAACCGAGGAACAAAAAGAAGATGAAACACCATGACCACCCATATCTTGTGGATTTGTGTTTCTTAGAAATTTTGCGTTTGGGGAATATATAAATCTATGGAAATAAAACACTTTCCTTTCTTTGTTGAGCTGTTATTACAACATGTGATAATAGTTGGATGGAGTCTTATTAGATTGGGGTGGTATGTTTGGGGTGACAGGACTTAAATGTCAATATGATGGGGAAATGGCGAGCTGTTTCAGTTTTGTCAGATGAACAGTTTCTAGAGAGCTGTTGTACAGCAGTGTAAATGTGCTGAACACTCCTGAACTTAAAATGGTTAGGGTGGAAAATTTTACATAACTTTTCTACCACAATTAAAAATTTTAAATAACAGTAAAACAGATGTGTCATATAAAATACTTCATTTTCAGGGGCCTCAGGGGATCCTTAGTCACCTACACGCTAGAGAAGTGTTTAATAATGCAACTTTTTTGGAGTCACTTTGTCTAATTTCAAAACCTTACTCTGCCACTTAATAGTTACGGGACCGTAGATAAGTTTCTTTCTTTCTTTTTCTTTTTTTTTTTTTATTTGCCTGTTCTGCTCCCCACTCTGTCTCTGGTGAACCCTCCTACCGCCCCACACCTCTGGCCTGCACCCCAGCCTGTTTGTAAAAATAAATAAATCGCAAAAATAAATACATTTTTTAAAAAGAAACTTTTTTTTAAAGATAAGTTTCTTTTTAAAAAATATTTTTTATTTATTTATTTTTGCGTAGAACTGGGGTGTGCGTAGGCCTGAGATGTGGGACATGAGAGGATTCACTAAAGACAGAGTGGGGAGCAGAACAGGAGAATTAAACTGAAATACACTGCTGAGAGGAGTAGCAGGTGAGACAGGAGAGTTCTGCTGCGCCATATGCGGGTTAGACCCGTGTCTGGATATCAAACTCAGGCCTTAGTGGTGATGGTCTGAGACTTAACCCCTACGCCACCAGGAAGGCCCATGAGTAAGTCTCATAACCTCTCTGTGCCTCAATTTTTTTCATCTGCAAAATGAAGATATTTAAGAGAGACTTTCCCACATTTCTTATAAGGACCCAAGAAGATAATATTTATAAACCACTTAGACATCCATAAGATAAATTCTCCAGAATAACTTGAAATGCTGGGGTTATTTTCACCAAATTTAAAGGATATGTTTTAGATTCTCTGATACAATACAGTATTCTGGCAAATCTAAAACCACTCTAGTAAGCAACAGAGACCACCTGGAAGTGGTGCCAAACAAAATGTGGTTTCTAACATAAGGCCCCAAATCAAACATGCCAGTGGTAGACCCCTGAATTGCAAATTAAGTTGCCTCACTCCACGTAGCCTACTTCCATTTAGGTGGCTGAAAGACTTTATGATTCAGTGACCGATGAGCCCCTTAGACAAAGAAGGCCAGTAAATAAACACTGTCTCAGAATGGAAGGGAGTACAGTTGGGGGCTCTAATCAAGATCAGCAGTGCCCAACCCCGTACCTCAAGTGCTTAACAGTAACAATAACTATAAAGGGGTAGTGATGCCTTTCATGCACTCCTTCATTCACAAACACTTCCTGGGCACTTACAGGACACACTAGCATAGACTATATTGAAACTAAAGGTACAACAGAAAAAAGGATATGGTGTCTCTCAAAAGCTTACGTCTAGTACATTAAGAACGTATGTATGAACAAAATAGAGAAAACTCTAGCTTGGTTTTCAAATCAATTGCATTTATCAAACACAACTCTACATTAACCTTTTAATTTCTTAATTTTATTTCAAGATTGTGGCATTCAATGATAATTTTAAGAAACACTGCAATTTAGGATTTAAAATGGAAATAGCAACAGACCTCCAGATGTAGTGTTGACATAATATCACTTTTTTTTATCACTTGCCCTCATTTCAGCTCAATAAGCTCTCTTAATAGGCTCTCATCTTTCAATATTTAATCCAAAGCAATTAAACTGATATGCAAATGCCATCTCCACTGCTTTAAGAGTGGCACTTAACACACAATGTCATTATAATAGGCAAATGGAATGTTTGTAGAATGATCAGCTCATTTTTATTTTTAAAATATATGTTTTACTTGCGATGTAGCTTGTATATAAAACATGTACACATATTTTATCTGATAAATGCCATGTGAATATCATGTATGCTGACCCCAAAGTCCATAACATGTGATCTTTCTGTTTAAAAGCATACTATTCTCTTGCTCAGTCTCTACAGAAATAAATTTTTTAGCCAATGACTTATATGAACATAAAGAAGATAAGAAGAAAATGAACAATGTGGGGGGGGTGTATATTTAAGTTCTAAGAAAGGCATCAGGAGGTTATAGTGGAAATGCCCAGATGAGGATAGAATCAGTTGGTTTAGTATGTATGGTAGGTTGGTTATATTAATGGTCACAGTTCTCCACTCCTGCCTGTATGCACAGCTTTGCCAAGGAGCCTCCACTCGGAGTCTGAGTCTGCTATCCATGGGATGTTAGAAGTCATGAAGCTGGGGCTTCAATCAATACTAACACATCACTTTTCCTTTGTTGCACTTCTGCTGTTGACATGAGAACATGAAGCATGCCTGAACTAGCCTCTGAAAGTTGAAAGTCTCACAAAGCTAGTTTCTAGCCTTCCCATTTATCCCATGTAAGGCTATCCTAAATCAGTCAGCATCCTAAATCAGTTGACTTCTAGCTAGAAGGTCAACTGTGTTTGGCTAGATTTAGGAGACAGTATATTTTCTCATCTCTGAGAGTCATTTTTTTAATCATCAGTTGGGGGAAAGGCATTCTGGAGGATGGTATATATCACTGTCTTAATATTGAACAGATTTTCCATTAAACATCATTGTTATATGTTCAAGAACACCAATAAACAGCAGCTTTAGAAAGGCAATCTATTAATAGAGGTGTCAGAATTTGAGCATTTCTTCAAAAAGAAAATACTTTTCAGTTAAATAACATGGTCTAGTGGCTGAAAAATTATTTGATGGACAAGTTAATATTAACAATAAGTGTATATTCATCAACACATACACTCAATAATATATATTGTAATACAACTCTGGAATTTCAAAGATGTATGTTATAAAATAATCTAAAATGTTCACAGCACATGTTGATGTACTTGTCTCCATATGTGCTGGTCTCACCAAGTCAATCCCAAAGCTGTGATATACTGAATATGCCCTTTTATTATAGGAATTATGGTTCACAGAATTTTTTCCCCTCCTGATTCTATGGCTCCATACCATATTTTTAAATCTACATTAGTAGACTAAAGTGAAAAAAAACAACTAAATATATTCTAGTCAATTAATAATTTACCTCATAAGCTATTTTTTATTTAACCATCATATAAAATTTACAGAATAAATCTTTCTGACACCCAATGAAGAAAAAAATTACTATGGGAGGGGGGGAGGTTATAGCTTTTAGCCACAAATATTTTCTGGCTGTAATCATTGTAGCACACGAAAAAGAAAAGTATATTAAAAAATATCTAAGAAAGCTGAATGAATTGTTGGGACATACCACCGTTCATAGTTTACTTTTTACATTCTTCCTAGAACTCTTCACACATTTCATCTATCCCTTGGGTTCTTCTCAGGGCATTATATATGATGTATGCATTATTTTTAATTTTAATTTGGGGGTTACATTTTTGCTCTTCCATATGTGCGTACCTTTCACCCACCATTTACCAAATCACCCATGCTAATACCACTTCTGCCACCCTCTTCCATCTCCTCCTCTCCATCTCCTGTTCCCTCTGGTAATCATGAAATTTATTCACTAAGTCCAAGATTTATTCCTGCTTTATTTTGTCTGTGTGTAGTCTTTGGTTATTTATATTAGAAAGCCATCAGTAACAGCAATGGTATTTAATATGCATACCTTACATTATTAAATACCATTACAGTTACTGAACGCTTTCTAAATCCTAAGCTCTGTACAATGACTAAAGTCATATTATCATCACCATCACATCACCATCCTCATTCTTATCATCACCACCACATTCTTAAAGAAGTATGGTATTGCAGAAAAGTTACTACACCATGTCTTAGAAGAACAGAAGTTGAACATCATCTGTATAAGCTGTTCTGGTTGCTTTGGCAAGTCTCCTCAAATTTGAACATTTAAAACTTAGAAATTAAGAGCAACTTAGACATTTGGAGATGAAGAATCATTTATATATACATATATTTTACTTATTATAATCTATGATATAATCACACATTAGATCCTCTTTCATGTGTGTATACTAAACTGTTCCAAGTAATAAAGAATCATAGGGGAAAATATCTGATATGAAAAATAACATGGTGGGATTCAGACCTTCTCTGATTCTGCTATTATTTCTGGGTGGAAAAAAAATAAAGTATCAAATGTTTTATATTATTAACTTCCTGTTTCTCTCATGTTTCTAGGTACTGGCAAATGAGAAGATGTACCAATTCTATTCTTTTGAGGTCAAAAGATCCTTTATGATAAATAGTATCTGATAATTAGTTCTAAGAAAAGAGTACAAGCCAGACTTGATTTATGTGGTTCATTGTCAAATGTTCAGTAATTGATTTTTAAAAAAATATGAATAGAGGATAGAATTCCCCAAGATTAACCAGGCCTCTTCTACTTCTTGTCACTATATTATTCCTTTCTTGCCTCCTTTAATCAATTTATATCCCACAATCCCTTTCTGTCTTCATTAGTTCCCTGACAATGGAAATAGTATTTCAATCATCTCAATAGTGCTCTTTCTACCATGAGTTTCTCACCACATCTTTTTTATTTCAGTCAATTCGCTAAGTCCTGACCTTCCCCTAAGTCATCTATTCTTAAGCCAAACCATCTATTCTCAACCCAAACCACCCAAAGGTTAAAGACTATTTTTTATACAATTTTAATTACTTTAATGAAAGTACTTCAAGGTGTTTGAGGTTGACATAACTTTTCCAAAGGGGAAAAGAAAACTGAGATAGCTATCAGGAATAAAGCTGCCAGTAGCAAGAAAGGAAGGCCAGAGAATGAGAATTTTGTCCAAGAGATTAAATTTTAAATAGAAAATCTGGTTAGAAATGTCTGTGTAAGATACTGGGAGAATTCTACTTCCAGGTTCCTTGGACCCACTCTTCCACTGGAAATCAGTAGAAATACTAGATTTTTTTTTTCAAAATGAAAGTTCATAAAATTTTAGCTCAAAATCTAATAAAATCAGAGCTCAAAGAGGCAAGTGGCCCACTGAAGAAATTTTCCTGAGGGAGTCTACTGCACACAGTAATCCCAGCTGCCACAGACTAGGTTTATTTAATGGTGACACAGATCTGGAAGGATGTTGCAGGTGCTCGGTCAAATGTCAAATTGGAGAGAACACCCTTCCACTAAAGCTAAGGGGTACATCTGCAAGAAAACAATAAAAC
The DNA here is from genome assembly GCA_004024925.1 of Scalopus aquaticus. Taxonomy (NCBI): domain Eukaryota; kingdom Metazoa; phylum Chordata; class Mammalia; order Eulipotyphla; family Talpidae; genus Scalopus; species Scalopus aquaticus. The sequence continues at coordinate 22,996 of PVIJ01003729.1, forward strand.
ATAACCAAATTTGATCTTCTCATCCCTTACCTATCATTAAGGTAGATTTAAAGCACAAATTCATACTATTTATGTAGTCCAAAAAACCCATAAGCTATAAATTTCATTTAATTCATGTAATCCCAGAGTAACCAAATGTTAGACACCTGCCTTTTGAGAAGAGTTCCCATTCTAGACTCTAGAGAATCCCCCTAAATGACATTCCATTGAAAAAATACAAAACTAAGTACACAAAGGGAAACAATTCTTGTCTTGAGCAAGAATCATAAGAAAACAGCATCTCTCTCTCTCTCTCTGCTCTCTGTAGTATAACTCCAGACACTGGAATCATCAACCAGTAATTTCTTCTAAAAAGTAAATAAAAGCATTATGTATATATAGATATTTGTATATCTGTCTAAAAAGACCATCCAAAATGAAAAAAGCTATTCTCAGAAAACTATATAATAAAAATATATAATAAATAAAATTAAAACCTCAAGGTACAGGTTTGATCCCACATTAAATATAGCTAATACGAAAATATAAATAACAAACACAAGAGTGGGGAGACAGTAGTCATTGAAATATGGGGGTGTGAACTATCTCCCCAACATCCTTCTTTATTCAAGATAAACCATGACAATGGGCTATAAACAGGATGGATCTTGAGAGTTACAGATGATGGTAGATCAGCTTTGGTAAGAGCACAAATGTAAGGAAATCATGGTCAGATTTGTAGACAGCATCCTTGGCCTTTACCACTCTTAAAATGAAAAAAAAAATTGCTATTCATATAAAGGAGAGAAAGAAGGTAGAAAAAATAAAAATCCATTTATAGGGGAAAAAACCAGAATCTGTGCTACATAGACTCCTTTCCGTGTTTTTAATTATACATTTTTTAATATGAAAGTGAAAGCAAAAGACACAAAATAAGTGATACTTTTGTACTGTGATCAGACTTTCAGAGAAAAATAACAACCAAACTTACTATGTACCAAACAATGTATTGATAAAGGCTTTGTGCACATCGTCCCCTCAAGCTTCACAGTACCCTAAGAAGAAGGTATCAATATGCTCAATTTGACACATAAGGACATCGAGAGATATTGTAAGTGACAAAACAGGATCTGAACTCAGATCAGCTGATTCAAGAACACCAAAAATAGTGCTATTTTATATAAATAAAATCAGGTTAAAACAGCCATAGCATCTTATTTTACAAAAGCACCTGCAACTTTTATATTTATTCAAAGAAGTCCTCCCCCTTCCTGACTTTAGGCAACATATCATTGGCTTCACACTTCGATAAATACATACACCACATCCCGCCCACACCAAAGGCCCAGTTACCATCTAATATGATCCTCTTGACCCCCTGTACCCCCTGTACCTCTACCCCCCAAATCCTCTAGTAACCATCATTCTATCGTCAGAGTTTAAGGGATGTTGTTTTGTTTGTTCATTTGTTTTGCTTTTTTCATAGCCCACATGAGAGAAACCATCTGTGATTTGTCTTTCACTTTCTGACTCATTTTGTTTAGCATAGCCACCTCACGGACCATCCATGTTGCCACAAATGGCAAGATTTCTTCTATCTTTAAAGCAGAGTAGACTTACATTGTGTGTATTTACCACAACTTCTTAACCCAGTCACCCGTGCACGGGCACTGAGCTCATTCCCATGTCTTCACTACTGTGTTCACTATTGTGAACAGTGTGGCAAGGAACACAGAGGAGCTTACACCTTTTTGCATTTATGCTTTCATCTTCTCAGAGAGATGCCTCAGAGTGGAATTGCTGGATCCTTTCCCCACATTTTCTTTTAGATCCCAAACGAATCCTATTAATCAGGTTGCTTTCCTTTTTTTTAATGGATTGCTCTGATTTATTTGGGATCTAAAAGATAATGCAGGCTAGAGCCATGGTCAACTACAAGGCAAAAACATAACATCACTGAGGGAAAGAGCCTCCACGTGCTCACACAGGCAGCAGCAGCGGCATGCTGACTAGCCAGCGAGGGACACAGCCAAACTGCTTTTGACTAAAATTAAAAAAATATACACAATAACTAAGCTGAGGGAAGGGCTAGAGTCTTTTTTTTAATAGATCACTTTTTTTTTAAAAGATTTATTTATTTTTGCATACAAGCTGGGGTGCAGGCCAGAAGTGTGGGTCAGTGAGAGGGTTCACCAGAGACAGAGTGGGGAGCAGAACAGGCAGACTGACCAAAATAAACTGCTGAGGGGAGCAGCAGGCAAGGCAGGAGGGGTCTGCCGTGCCATGTGGGATTCTCCCGGGCCAGGCATTGAACTCGCGCTGCAGCCGCCGCCAACTCCACAGAGCTGTGCTCAACCAGTTGTGCCACCAGGGAGGCCCATAGTCTTAATTTTCTCCATGCTAATTAGACCAAAAGATGGCGATGTGACTGGAAATTATGTCAGTGAACCATTCTGAGAACTAGACATATTTAGGTTATGAAAATATATGACTATACGACAGGGGAGAGTTGAGAGAGACGTGTCCTCAAGCATTTTTCCATAGGGAGACCCTGATGATTCCCATCAGCAATTCTTAAATTCAATTTTGTCTCTTAGATTTATTGTGCTTAGAAACCACTCAAGATTGGTTTTGTGTTTTCCATGAGTTTATTTATATGTAGAAAAACTCTAGCAAGAATTACAGTCAAAGAAGGCATAAAGATATTACATTGCCTCAGAGCACCAATTACACTTCTTGCATTACTAGAAGAGCAGACTAAACAGGGATTTTAAAGCTCTCTTAAAATATCGGAAGAGCTTTTGTAAGAAAGAAGTGCAATTGCTTTAGGGTAGGGTCCCAAGATATAGAACTTGACTCAAAAGGAACGAATTTTGGAGAGCTGAGGTTAAGAAGTTTCTAACTGAATGTTGCAAACAGAAATGTCTGCCTCAGGACGTCAGGGGAACAAAGTTCAAATACAGGATAGATAATGATTTCGCAGATATAGGGGAAGGGCACATAAAATGAGTTCATAGATCGAAATGAGTTACAAAGGCCCCCTCCCAGATCCTAAAATTATTTGAGTAAAACTCCCAAATCTGTTTTTCTTTCTTAATCTCTCTCCCAAACTTCCGACCTCACTTTCCAATACTTGTATCTTAAATCCTTTCAGTTAAAGACACCAGAATATATCATCTACCCAACTTCCTGTTTCTCTTCTGATACCACATTATACTAGTCATTCAACCAGAAAACAGTCATTATCGGCCCCAGCCCCTCCCTTTCCTCTTCAATCAGTTGCTAAATCATGTGGATTAGGCATTACACAATGTCTCTCCCAATACCCCCCCTTTTCCAGTTCTTTCCCACTATTCTAGTCAAAGCCTTCACTATTTTTCACTTAGGTCATTTGGTAATGAACTGTTAACTATTATCCCTCCCTCTGATCTCACCTTCATTCTCTTTATCTAATATATGACAGCAAAATCAATTTTCTCAAAAGCAGGCTGGATGACACATCTCCCTCTTCAAAATTCATTACCTCCTACTGAATTAGACTCAACTCCTCACAATGGGATATGATCTAAAGCTGTACTGAACTTTTCCATTCTCTCTCTCACTGTGGTCATAGGTTCAACACCCTCAATTTCTGCACTGCTTTTGATTCTACATCCTTGGATATTTTTATCTCTCTATCTTAGGTAATATGAATCCCTCACCTGGAGTGCCACTGTCTAAGTTTCACCTTCGTAGTCAAAACTCATTTCAAACACTACCTACTCTAAGACATCATTACATGGGTGATTACTCTCATTTATAATCTTGAGAGCCCTTTGTTTATATTTTCTTTAGGCCACGATGTAATGCACTTTGTATTAGAGGTATTTGCATATTCTGAAGAATTCACCCTATTATACTTCAAAAGCCTCGAGCATAAGGACAGTCTGTTACTCACCATTGACAGTCTGTAGCATCTGGTGCGGTGTTAAGTGTTCAATAAATAAATATGAGGTAGACCAATTAATAACGCCACTACTCAGTGTGTACATTTACACTCTTGATTTTAAATTGGTATTCTCATGAAAATCTGATAAATGTATAATCCATACACAATCATCACCACCACTAGCCAAACACATCAAGGTGTATTTCCTCCTGACAGTTCACAGTGAGGAAAGTAATTCATAAACGATCAGCTCCTGAGTCAAGAGGATATATCACATTTGTAAATCAATCGTCTACTTAAAGCTCCTTTCCTTATAGGCATTATATTTTGTTTCACTGAACCATATATACACCATGCACACCTATGTAATATCACTTATATAAGGCTCCATATGCTCAGCTATTGTTTTAACTGCTTTACAAACTAAAATTCAGTCTTTTCATGCAGTATATATATATGTAAAATTTCCAATTCAGGAAAGATGCTAAAGGTGTCTTTTATGATGCCAATTTAGCCACATACCTTTAAGTGAAACTAACCCACTGAAAGGGCAGGTTTTTGGCTCAGAAGGCAACCAAGCCTCCTCCCAATTCCCACCACTGTAATCCCCAGACACACACACACACACGAGCCTCAAGGAGGACCACTGAGTTAGAACAGTGATGGGCACCTAAGAAGGCAAAATAACCTACACACATACACACACAAGCATATGCAATTCACACAATTTCAGTACAAAATATCTGGTTGACAGAGATGCACATGCATAGAGGCGATTTCTGATGCTAAACAATACAAACAAATCTTTTCTCATAGACTAGCGTCAGGTTGGTTAGTATTTTATGGAGTGTTTCTTTCTCCTGAAATTCATCATAGACTGCTTTGTGCCATGCCTCTATCAGATAATAATCCTATTTTATACACTTTCAGGAAATGAGGCATGTAGTAAAATCAGTGAGGTATTTTATTTCTTAAGTTTCTACTATGTGCTTGGTTCTGTAGAACGATAGTTAATAAGCACATGTGTAGAATGTAGCCCCAGTTTTAGTGGGGTTTTGTGGGAGCAAAGAAAAATTCACCTTAGTTCAAATGAGGGAGGCCTGGGTGAGAAAAAGGCAGGGGCCATTTGGCCTGGGACTCCTCAGTCTCTGCTCTATTCACACCTGAGCGAGAAAAAGGCAGGGGCCATTTGGCCTGGGACTCCTCAGTCTCTGCTCTATTCACACCTGAGCCATTTGGCTCCCCACATGGCACCTTAAGCTCCTCCCACTAGGCTGATTGGAAAAAATAGGGTAAATATACAGAAGAAAGCAAAAATTAAAGTCTCACATGGGAAGAAATGTATTTATTTTCCATATTCTTCCAATGAGCTTGTATTTTCTTTTAACAGTCAGAAATAGTTAAAGCTATTTTCATTTTAGTTTTTGTTTTACTTTTTTAAAGATTTATTTATTTATGCATACAAGAACTGGGGTGTAGGCCAGAGGTGTGGGGTGGTGAGAGGATTCACCAGAGACAGAGTGGGGAGCAGAACAGGCAGATTGACTGAAATACACTGCTGAGGGGAGCAGCGGGCGAGGCAGAGAGGTCTGCTGCGCCATGTGGGAAACTTCCTGGATGGGGATCCAACTCGTGCTGCAGTGGCTGCGGATAGCTTCATAGTGCTGAAACTTAACCCTTGTGCCACCAGGGAGGCCCCTACTTTCATTTTAAATGATAAGGGGATGCACAACTAGTGTATTATTTTGATCACCCAAGTAATTGAAGCTTATAGGCAGACAGTTTAGGAATTGTCATCTCAATCAAACACTGAGGAGAGAGACCCAGAAGTAATGATACTGGGAGGTCTAAGGGAGGTTTTTGGGTATTAATTTGTTTGAAATTCTATTCCTCCCTAAAAGAAGGCTTCATCCTCTGCTTTGATGCTTTTTTGAATCTGCATACTCCACAAGCTTGTGCTTCTTTTAATGATGTTTACTTGAACTTAGAGAGAAATGTATTATCCCTATCATTATTTTAAGCTGCATGTTAGCATAATTAGACAATTTAGGAGATACTACTCGACATTCTAAGTCATGTGTACAATTTAAAAACTGCCATATAATTAGAAAATAGACCAAATAAGTCTTCATTTTGTGATGCTTCTCTGCTGATTTCTGCATGTTCCTCTGCTTATGTCCATCCTTCGTTGTGGATGAGGAAGGTGAAGGCAAAGCTGCATCAATGGCTAGATGCAAATGCTCCTGTTGAATGATTCACCCTCCAAAAAGGTACATCCGTGACCTTTCTCTTCTAATCAGACCTGTCTTCATTTTATTCAGTGTTCTTCCTGCTACATGGACTTCAATTTGGGGGACATGTGATACTATTATTTTCTCTTTAGGTATATATTTATTTAATCATCAGCTCACTGTGTTTCCCCCAGTAGAATCTAAGTCAAAAGTGATGTTTTAAATTCCCAATTTATTCATTGATGCCTAGCAGAGTTCAGTAACTTAGTAGGGTCTCAAAAATGCACCTCAGTGAATGATTTCTTTGGTCTTCAGGTTTAAGGCCAGGTCATGTCTCTATGTTAGAAAGTGTATCCTGAATACAATATCCTGAAAATACAAAAATCACAGCATTCATGGAAAAACATTTTTTCCATTTGCTTTTTAAAAATAATTCTGAATTTATTTTCACTGCTGAAATTGTTCTCAATACATTCACTATTTTCATTTCAATATTAGCATATTCCAAATTCCAGTCCTCTCATTAACTTATCTTATTCATTGAATTCAAAACATTTCTCCCATCAAAATAGCATTTTCTCCCTTTGCTCTAACTAAGCTTTTCTTCTGAAAACCACCACTGGCTTTTCTTTGTCCTTCAGATTCAAGTTTTTTCAACTTCAGTCATCATTATCCCAATCTCTCTTTCAGCTCCAGCTTTCATTTGTGTCCTCTATTTTACTCAAGCACATGTCCTATTTTACCTTCTATGCAGACTTTTTTACACATTAAGTGTGCTACCCGTCTTTCTATGTCCATTCATCATATGTTTTAATGAAAGAATCAATATTATACACTCCACAAATTATCACATGCAATTTTGTCCTAGTGGATGTCAGCAAGAATACAAAGACCTCACCTTCAGGGATGCAGAGACACTTTCAACATTTTGGGTTTAAGTCCTGGAAGTGTGTGGCCACATATGTCAAGATGGAGGCTTACTGGTAGCATATTGAAACCTAAGAGCAAACTCCATTTTCAGACATAACTTTCTAACCTTTTTTTTTTTTCTACCATAGTAGGTGCATAGGAATAGTTCTAAGCTAAGGCTGACGATGGTGAAAATGATTAAAACATTTATATCTTTTCAACATTCTCTTATCAGAGCCTGGCCCAATTTTTCTCACATGGTAATTACTACAGTGAAGTGTGATATTTGAGAGAGAGAGAGAGAATGTCTACATTTTCATTTGCTCAGTATATGCTTGCGAGACTAGATTTCAGTTCCCAGTCCATTTGGTTCTGGAGCATTGATCCCACACCTAACCTTGGGGGTGGGCATAGCACCCAAGACTAGCCAATCAGAATACTACATCTTGGGCCTCCCTGGTGGCGCAGCAGTTGAGCGCTGCGCTGTGGAGCTGTCAGCAGCGCGCGATGCGAGTTCGATGCCCAGCCGGGGAGAATCCCACATGGTGCAACAGACCTCTCCTGCCTCGCCCGCTGCTCCCCTCAGCAGCGTATTTCTGATCTGCCCGTTCTGCTCCCCGCTCTGTCTCTGGTGAAGCCTCTCGCCGCCCCGCGCCTCTGGCCTGTACCCCAGCTTGAACAACAACAAAAAAATACTACATCTTAGCCATTAGGGCTTGGTTCAGGCAGGGGCATATGATCAAAGCACACAATAAAAGCCAGGCCAAATAAAAGCGCAGAGTTTTCTGAAATGGGAGGGCACGGGATCATATAAGCTTGAGGTGGTCAGGGGCCATTTTAGTCACTAGAAAGATAGATCTGACTGGGAATGAAGCCAACCCAGGGTCAAAGGAGAAAGAAAAGTTTAAGAGAAGAAAAAACAGAGACAGGGAGAAATGGAGGAAGGGAAAGAAGGAAGGGCCACCCAAGTACTAAAAATATCAGTTGACCTTCTGGATTCAGCTATACCAGTCCTACTATTGAGGCATTCAGTAGCTGAGTCAGTATTTCTCCTTTAAACTATTTTGAGTTATAGTTCTGTCACTAGTCCCTCAGAGAGTTGTAATACAGAAAATGTATGTCACAGGGCAATACCTTTAGTAATAATATATGCTTTTCTTGAAGCAAACTTTATGAAATTAAAAGCAAATATTTAATAACCTAACCAAGCAAATTTTTAGTAATATCTACATAATCTTGGGAATGTAAAGAACCAAAATCTATAATTTAACACTTTTAACTCACCAAATACAGTATTCTATGTTCAAATGTATTTGCATATAGGTTACTTCCCATATAATATAAAAAGTAAATATTTCCTAAACAAAGTAAATTTATATGCCTCTTATGCACTTTATAGTAAATTCAATTTACTATAGTAAATTCAATTTACAACAATTTATTCATCCACTCAATGAATCATTTATTCAAGGATTAAGGATAGAAATGGTATTAATTGCTGAAACCAAAAAAATATTACTAAGATAGGGACTCTTTGTTGTAAAATGTTCAATTCAGAGAAAGAGGTATAACAACAAATAAGAAAAAAAAACCTATTGTATTATAATGTTTACTAATTATAATAATATCTGTTAATTATTTTCTATTTATCAGGCATTGTTTTAAGCTCTTTGTGTGTAGTATTCTGTTAATGTAGACAAAGTACTATAATATACATATTATTGCTAGTACTCCCATTTTTCAGATGAAGATATTGAGGTTAATTACAGTTAAAGTACTTCCCCCAGGTCACACCTGTAGTAAGCATATATTAGAGAATCACGATTGTAAGATATTGTAAGCAAGTAATATATTTCTTTACTGCTAACTGATTTTATTTAAAGTTGAAAATGCTAATGTTTTTCCTCTTTAAGTAAGAAAGTCATTTCATAAACATATGCTCTTTTATCTTTTCAACAAAGCTTTAGTATAAAATAATTCATAGTCAATGTAAAATTTCAGACAGACAAGGTTCAACTGAATTTTAAACTTTAAAACCTATACTAGTATAATCTGATAGAAATATTTTAAAAGTATATATTTACACAAATAGGCAAATTATCTAACTTTTATAAATTTATTTTTAATTGAGGTAACATTTGGATAACCCTATTAAGTATTACCACTATAGTGTACCCACCATCAAATCAGCCATAGTTCACCACTGTAATTTGTTATTTTTTAAAGGAGATGAAGTAAAATTTTTAAATACAGGGCCTCCCCGGTGGCGCAGCGATTGAGCGCTGCGCTGTGGAGCTATCGGCAGCGGCAACGCGAGTTCAACGCCTGGCCGGGGAGAATCCCACGTGGTGGGGCAGACCTCTCCTGCCTCGCCCGCTGCTCCCCTCAGCAGTGTACTTCTGATCTGCCTGTTCTGCTCCCCACTCTGTCTCTGGTGAACCCTCCTGCCGCCCCATGCCTCTGGCCTGTACCCCAGCTTGTATGTATAAATAAAATCTCAAAAAAAATTTAAATACATCTTTTTAATAAAAATGAATGCTTGTACTTAGCATTTGACATTTGGAACTGTTAAAATTTTCATGAATATCTTTAAAAACAAAAGAAGACACATTTATTCACTGATAAAGCCAGAAAGCAGATGATATAGGTATACGTAATATTAATTAAAAGTAACTGGCTGTGGAAGTCAGTCTTATAAAAATGAATATGAAAATAAAACGTGAATAATAAATACAATTCAGGGCCTCCCTGGTGGCGCAGCAGTTAAGCACTGCGCTGTGGAGCTGTTGGCAGCAGCGATGCGAGTTCAAAGCCCGGCCGGGGAGAATCCCACATGGTGCGGCAGACCTCTCCTGCCTCACCCGCTGCTCCCCTCAGCAGTGTATTTCTGATCTGCCTGTTCTGCTCCCCGCTCTGTCCCTGGTGAACCCTCTCACCACCCCACACCTCTGGCCTGTACCCCAGCTTGTATGTATAAATAAATAAAATCTTTAAAAATAATAATAAAAAAAATAAATAAATACAATTCAGATATATTTTTATAAACATACCAAAAATCTGTAGCCATTCTACACTTTTAGAATTATTTACATACACTTGTGTATCTTTATTTTTTTATTTTTTTTATTTTTTATTTTTTATTTTTTTTTACATACAAGCTGGGGTACAGGCCAGAGGCGTGGGGCAGCGAGAGGGTTCACCAGAGACAGAGTAGGGAACAGAACAGGCAGATCAGAAGTACACTGCTGAGGGGAGCAGCGGGCGAAGCAGGAGAGGTCTGCCCCACCATGTGGGATTCTCCCCGGCCGGGCGTCGAACTCGCGTCGCCGCTGCCGACAGCTCCACAGCGCAGCGCCCAACAGCTGCGCCACCGGGGAGGCCCCCACTTGTGTATCTTTAAATACAACAGAATCAAGAATACTTTACAAAATGCTTATCTTTTTAAAAATTTTTTTCATGTAAACTAATGCAATTCGCAGCAACATGGATGAAACTAGAAGGAATCATGCAAAGCAAAATAAGCCAGAAGGAAAAAGAAAAATATTGAACGGTTTCACTTATAGGAGGAATATAGGGAAACCAAATACAGAATGCTTATCTTTTTAACTGTGATTTTTTTTCAAAAGATAAATGACATTTTACTAACAATGCAACATCTATACTTTTAGTAAGTTCCTAACATAAGGGAAAACAAAAAAGAAAAACAGCTCTCAAACGTTTTTATCCTTTGTTCTGTACAAGGTACAAGCATCTCACCAGGACTCAAGCCAAGTCTACTGTTTGAGAATAAATCATAAAATCAAGCATTCTGATTGGCTGGTTTCCTCTGATAAGCTGTAGTCCTGCCAGATTTCATACTAGGATCCATCAGACATATGATACAATATATTTCTGTGTCTTAAGTAATCAAATGTATGGTAATTTGTTAAAACAGCCTCAGGAATCTAATAAAGTAAAATTATGGTTTGAAATACTTTGTGAAGCTACCTAATAGCTAAAGTAGGAGTTACATAATATCATTCATTTAACATCAATTGAGTACCTCTATAAACTAGCTTATCCTTTAAATCTATGTGGATTTTTTTGAGTGTGATTTTTGTGCTGAGCATATCTCAATGGCAGATCCCGCTTCTAAAGACCTTAGAATTGTATCCTGAAAAATAATCTGTGACCTTTCATATTATTTGGTTTCTTTTGTCTTTTTGTTTTTAAATTTTGTTAATGGCTTAATATGGTTCTTAATAATAACAATCACTATCATAATTAATTCATTACAAATCAAACCACAGTATTGTATTAATTTCTTCATGTATGCAATATTTAATGATTCCGATAGTACCCTTATAAGGTAGGTACTATGATTCTCATTTTACTGTGTACAAAATTTAGCCTTCGGGGGACTAAATTACTTTCCTAAAGTTATAAAACTAATAACTTTGGTTTTCTGATTTCAAAGACTGCGTTATACTTAAACACAAAGACAAATAACCTCTTTTGACATTATATTGAAAAAATAACTCAGATTTGTATGGACAAAATAAGAATATAAATGGAACAAGATGTTAAAATTAAAGAAGTTGGAACTCGGCACCAAGTTCCACCAGATGTGATATACTAGTGTGAGATACAAATCACTAAAAAGAGACTTCCAAAGGAAATGGGTAAGCATCTGTTTCTCACTTTTGAACTCTTTGCTGACTTTCAGGTTATAAATGATTTATGAAAGTGCAAGAGGTTAGGATTTTGTGAAGACACATTTTTGGAAAGAACTGTTGTCTGTACCCAGAGGGAAGAATTGGGGATTATCACCAATCACACCCTCCAGCCAAGTGAAGGTGTTTCCTATGAAGCCCTTCAAAATCAAAGGAATATATTCTTTGTAGTTGGGGGGAAATGAAGAAATGGAGGTCAACTCACACCTGAGAGAGGCAAAGAAGTAGCCCCAGCGGGGTGGAACAGACTGTGCTACAAGACTTTGAGGGCAGGGGACATGTGCGTAGTTTTCTATTCACTTTCTGACTGTAAGACACATCTGTGCAAAACAGTTCCATTTTAGACAGAGGGAAGAACTAGAAGTTCAATGATATATTAAGGCTATACATTTCAGATATGAAATGCCAGTGTAATCAAGACATTAAGATTTGGGAGGTGATTTGGTCTCTGTCATTGACATAAACAATAAAATCAACTTTCATTCATTTAAATTTGCCTTCTTCACTTAGGATAATGAAATGGGAGAGAAACCTTAAGAAGATGGAATATATTGTAGTCATTTTCAACCCTGGCTACACATGAAATTTATTAGGGGAGCTGATAAAAAAAATATCAACCTCCTAGCACCCAGGATAATTAATTCTGAATATTAGAGATTCTAATTTTGAGCCAGAATTCAACCACTGCTATAGAGTGTAGTAATTCGCATGAGGATCATGGGTATTGAAATTGTTAGGGTTTGAGAGGGAAGTATAAAAAAGTGCAGGTTTAGATTAAATGCATGAGCTCTGCTTCTTCTGCAGAAATAGTATGTAAAATGATGGGAGAGTGTTGTAGAGGTGGAAATATGGAAGCAGAAAAATATTGAAAGCCATTGTGACACAGGAAAGAGAATAAATTCTCAAGTTCTAGGAAGTTGGTACAAGATTCCAGTCCCAATGACCATAGAAAGTCACATCAATTTTATGAGCCTTGAATTTTCAACTGCACACAGTGGGAATAAAAACAGCCCAGTTATTGGCAGGGTATCGTGAGAACAAGAAAAGCTGTTTGCAGTGTCACTACTACCAAGATATAACAAATGGTGGCTAAGTTATTTTTCAAATAAGTCACTGTAGATAGTTAAAACATAAATGAGTTATCTCTTTTCTTCTTTAATAAGACAGTGAGACCTATGATCCTTTTAGAACAATGCATTCTCCATACTACAAACCTTTTCAAGTATCATTCAAATCACATTTGGAGGTAAACATAGATCTAAATATAAAGACCACCAATGTATAAAATACATCATAAAATTTCTACACTGAAAGTGAAGAGGCTGTTAAGTACTTCGCTTCAATTTACTGTCAGTTCAAAATCAACAAGAAGCTTTCTCTTTAGTCAAACATGACTAGTTCTTGGAAAGGCATACAAATGAACTGGAGAGATATTATTCTTGACTAGATCTAAGGTCAGAAATAAGCCTTTACACACAAAATGATTCATCATAAAAAAGACAAGAAGATGCAAGGCACTTTGTTCAAAGACAACTGTCAATGAATTAACAGAATAACTTGAATTAAACCAGGTGTCACTTTATCTTTTCTTAACCTCTGCAAAATAAAAGAGAAAGAATGGCTTTGGTGTTTCTATATAGTTCTGTGTGTGTATGTGTATATGCATATATGTATATGTATATATAGTTTTCAAAGTGACGCCAATATTTGTGGAAGGCAGCTATGCTCACCACCATACCATCAATGCACATCAATGCATGACACCATTATTCTTATATGAAAATATAAACATGAATAGATACTTAAACAACCAAATACAGGATGACAGGAACAGTCCTTGGAAATATATCTAACAATCAAAATGATGTCTGACTTTATTTACATGTTATCGGATTTTTAATTTTTTTAAGTACAGAGAAAGAATATAGTTGGCAAAATACAATTAAAAAGTTTAGAATTCAAGACAAGCATTAGGAAACGACAGTGGCAATCCCTACCAGTTAAATTTAAATAACTGTATATATTCCACAATCTCTTTAAACATTTGTCTGTTGAAGGGCACTTAGGCTGGTTCCATGACTTGGCAATTGTGGACAGTGCTGCTATGAACATGGGTAGAAATAAACCTTCTTATATTGAGTTTTCACGTCTGGGGGGTAAATATCTAATAGCTTTGCTGGATTGTATGGAATATCCATTTTTATTTTCTTGAAACATTTCCATACCATTTTCCCACAGGGGTTGTACATCTTGCATTTCCACCAACAGTAGATGAGTGTTCCTTTTCACTACTTCCTCACCAACATCTGTTGATCCATTCTTTTTGATTTGGGTCATTTTCACAGGGATGAGGTGTGATCTCATTGTGGTTTTGAATTTTCAAATATATGTATGCCTTCTGAATTTTTTCTTTAGAAATGTGTCTATTTAGGTCCTTTACCCATATGGAAAAGCAAAAATGTAACCCCAAAATTAAAATAAAAATTAACAAAAGTTTTTTTTTTTAATAACTACATAAGGAATAAATAGAGTGAACAAAAGAAAATTTGAAAAACTGCATCTGCCTGCTGGAATTATATTCCTAGGTTAACTTTGATAGCTTCATTAATTAAAAATGTTTATCTAGAGCTTATATGTGACAGAGCCCATGCTAAGTGCTGTGGGGACAAGCATGATTAGTAAGTGCACAGTCTTCTCCCAGAAAGGATCGGCTGGATGGTTAAGACACATGTTCGCACTTAATTCTATGTAATTGTCTACATCAAAATGCTTGAGGCATATGCACAGTGACCATAATATCAACAAATTAAATATCTCTCAAAATGGAAGGATTTCTGAAGCTATGAGACAGAGAGGAGAACCAAGAAAGAATTAAGAGATATTCCACAAAGAGTTAAATACAAAACCGCCAAAACCAATAACAACCATTTTTTAATTACAGCAAATGAAAGCTTTCCATAAATTAAAAAAAGGTTGATGAAACAGCTTGGTACTCCCTAGCAATTTTCACAAATTTAAAATATCACTGAATAATAATATGAAAAAAATTGCATTTATTATATGAGCCGTGTGTGTAAAAAGCAGTGACGTAAAATTGTTAAGTGTGATTGTATAAGAAATGAGGAATACAACTAACCTTAGTTTTTTAAAAGTATAGATATATTTTTTAAAGATTTATTTATGCATACAAGCTGGGGTACAGGCCAGAGACGTGGGGCGGCGAGAGGGTTCACCAGAGACAGAGTGGGGAGCAGAACAGGCAGATCCACAGAAATACACTGCTGAGGGGAGCAGCGGGCGAGGCAGGAGAGGTCTGCCACGCCATGTGGGATTCTCCCCGGCTGGGTGTTGAAGTCATGTTGCTGCTGTGGACAGCTCCACAGCGCAGCACTTAACCACTGCGCCACCAGGGAGGCCCAAAGTATAGATACTTTAAAGTGGAGGGTGTGCTTCAAATTTCAAAAATTATCTCCTTTTGTAAATGAGAGTGTGTATGTCACGTTCAGGTATGTGAAACTATACGTGCTGTTGTAGTAGACCAGAAAAAAGATATTTAATTAAAAAAAATCTGAACCAGGGCACAGAGTTAGGAGTGAAAGAGAAGAGACGGAACAAAGGAAAATTCTTCATTGGAAAAATGAGCAGGGCTAGGAGGCTGACTGGATGGGGAAGTGAGGACATCTGGGGACAAGAGTGACTCCAGATGATGCTAAGGGTATCATGCTAAGAGAAGTGGGGGAGAGACTTCCCAGTATGTGATTACATAGACAGATCACAGGAAAGAAGCCAAGATGGGAGAAGGCACCTAGGGGAACAGAGAGAGAGAAGAGTAAAGGAACTTGGAGAAAAGCAGAGCAGCACCTAGACTTGCTGGTGATCACGATAGAGACTGTAGAGACATCAAGTTATAAAACTGTACCCCTGAAACCTATATGTTATAAACCACTGTTATCTCAATAAAAATTTATTTTTCATGTACTAATTCTCCTTTATTTATTTAAATTTAGCATAGATGAGCCCAGGTGCAGCCTAGAGGTGTGGAGGGGTGAGAGGATTCACCAGAGACAGGGTGGGGAGCAGAACAGGCAGATCGACTGAGATACACTGCTGAGGGGAGCAGCGGGCGAGGCAGGAGAGGTCTGCTGCTGATGGGTCAGCTCCCTGCCAGGGATCCAACTCAGGCCTTTGCAGTGGTAGCACTGAGACTCCCCTACGCTACCAGGGAGGCCGTCAATAAAAATTTATTATTAATAATGGGCCTCTCTGGTGGCACAACGGGTTGAGTCTCGGCCTATGGAGCTATCCGCAGCCACTGCAGCACAAATTCGAGACACGGCCAGGGAGCTTCCCACATGGTGCAGCAGACCTCTCCTGTCTCACCTGCTGCTCCCCTCAGCAGTGTATTTCAGTAGATCTGCCTGTTCTGCTCCCCACTCTGTCTCTGGTGAATCCTCTCAGCACCCCACACCCCTGGCTTATACCCCAGTTCTTGTATGCATAAAGAAATAAATCTTAAAAAAATTATTAATAAAACAGATGCCCCAAATTAGATGATTGGATCAAGAAGATGCGGTACATATACACAATGGAATGCTATTCAGCATTCAAAAAAGATAAACACATGCAATTCGCAGCAACATGGATGGAGCTAGAAGGGATCGTGCTCAGTGAAATAAGCCAGAAACTAAAAGAAACATATTGAATGGTTTCACTTATAACAGGACTATAGGGGAACCAAATAAGAATGTGACATTCAACAGGGGAGGGGGAGGGTAAGGGCTCAAAAGCGGGGAGAAAAGAGCACAAGGGACTATGGTGACAGTTTCACGTGTGAACCGGTGATGGGTAACCTACGGGGAACACACAATAATGTAAAAGATATGAATAACAAAAAAATAAAAAATAAAAAATAATTAAAAAAATAAATGGATAGTGACTGGAGGAACAGGAATTCATGGAGAATACTGATGAAGTGTTCACAGAGGAATGAGAAGAGAGGATGGTGTCACAGGAGGCAAGACTGTTGACACTTTCTAAGACATTTTAGAAAAAAACACACTCTCCTATCTTTGGGCAAAATTCTCTCTATTTTCTTTTTTATTTAGAAATAGGATGCAGCTTGTGTCAGTGACTGTGTATCGTTAAAAGGAACTCTCCTTAATTTTCCATTTTCTGAGTATAATCAAAATCTCTTACAAATCGTTTGCTTTCATAATGGAAATCTTAGAAACAAACTAATAGTTGAGAAAAAACATTGTGCATAAAGTCAACACCATTTTGTTTGCAGATATTATGTAGTTCTCATCATAAAAGATGTTCAACTCTTTTTTTTTTGCAAGGGAAGAATTCATTTGAGATTCTGTAGGAAGCAATGGTACTATTAATGACAATAATGATGACAGCGAGATATTCAACATGAGACAGACCATGTCAATTTCTTCCTCCTGTAATTATGAGACATTAAACATAATTAATCTATTTTTTAAAATCTTATACTAAAGGAAAGAAAATCATCATTACTCATATGCGATCTTTGGATTATACTTGGGTTAAAATTCTTTTATGTGATTTTTGTAGAAATCAAGGTGAACTTGGGGAGAAGGGGGTAATAAAATAAGTCAGAGTAAACTCATTAAGGTCTTTATGATATTGTTTTTGTCCCCCAGAAAGTGTTTTTTCTCCATTTGAACTGAATATAATTAATACAAAAAAACAGTGAACCAGAATCATTTTGTTGGTTTTACATGTCTAGGAAAATCTGATAAATGTTGTCTATTCACGCCCTATTAGAAAAAGATAAATGCACATAAAATTCACATCCAATCTCAGGACAGTTGGATAAATTCTTAATTCCCTATGGGTTCTAGAATACAGGTTCAAGATTCTTACTCAACACAGCTTAAGACCCCCTGATTTAGGTATTCAGAATAAACACATTTATTTATGTCTTGTGTTAATATTACTATACTTAGACCCCCAAAAAACAAACAAAAAGAAAACACACAGCTTTTTTTTCTTCTGCACTGCCTCCCTCTGCTGCACTCAACCCAAGCTGGCCCCAGTCCAGCCCTACATATACAGTTCCTTTATTGAAACTTCCTAGTGATGGGGTAGTTTATATGTCATTTGTTAACTTGTCCTTAGAAAAGCACATGATAAAATGAATTCTAATTAATTAAAATAAAAATGTCATAAACTTTGTGAGATCCATTAAAGTAAGTAATGAAATTAGGAATTTTTCCATTAACCTATTTCTTCACCGGGAGCCAGAAAATGAGAGAGCATCAAAGGGTGTTCATCCCAACTTCATACAGTGATGAATGAAAACATCCATTGAGCTTTATGCTGAAGCCCTTAGCCTGTAATTTTGAACTACTTTACTCATTATCAGAAAGGAGCACACTTGTTTAAAAAATGAAGAGGCATCATTTACAAAGTTAATATTTAAATACAGCTCTATCTATCTATCTATCTGTCTGTCTGTCTGTCTGTCTGTCTGTCTGTCTATGGGGAAAGGGAACTAAGTACTATATCAGCACGTAGAAATTATTCCTCATTCTTTGCCATGTGCCCGAAAAAAGGAAAAAAAAAAGATTCTAAGAGGGATTAATCCAAAACCAATTATCAAAATAATTGTTGCTCTATAATGATTACTATTTCCCTGAAAATATTTTTTTAAAGAGGAAAAATCTTGAACATGTTTTACTGGCTCTTTGAAAGTTTTATCTTTGCATATTTTGCCACCAAATTTAGAAAAAGTGAGCAGCATAACATTATCACTTATGGTATCACAGTTATTCCTGTCATATTATGATTAGCCCTGATTGAAATGACATTTCCAACATGTACCAAATTTGTGAAAATGGTAATTACATTCTGAATTTACATAAGGTTATTCTTTTAGCCTGCCAATTGGTTATACAAGTTCCATAGGCATCTTTCTGTGAAATAAAATAAACAGTGAACTCTATGCTTGCTTCAATCATTGTCATTATTTTATAATAATCCCTTTTACTTTACGCCCATCAATAATTATTAGGGATAGGCAGCTTTATATGAACAGAAACAAGGGAAATACCTTATCAAATTCATGTGGAATAAAATGTGTTCCTTCTTTCCAACTAATGCACAGCATACCGGGGTCGTGGCTCTTTAATCCTACATAATGGTGGAATTCCCATATCAGTGAGACGTCAAGATGATTTTCATTAGTTAAGTAAACTCTTCCTGACAATACTCAGCCACCAAGCAAACCTCTCCTAGGGTATAAAACCTCTCCTGCATCAGAATAGTCCACACTGTCAAAAGAAAACCACCATTTTTCGTGGTGTCTACTTGCTGTTTTTAAATAAATTATGAATTAAAATTCAGATTTTCATTGAATATTTTCTCTGTATCAAGCACATCACTAGGTTAACAAGACTGAGTGTGAGCTTCATTTCTATCTCAAAAGCTGGTTGCTGGTTGCTAGGTCACTTATCCTGTTTGAGCCTCATTTTCTCATTATTTAAGTGGAGATAATACTAACATTACTTACTTCCTAAGCTTGTTATCTCAAATAAGATGCTGTGGTATGAAAGGGTTTCATTAAGAGCATTATATATATTACTGTTACCTTACAGGATTATTGAAGGACTAAAAAGCGAGTATGTGACAAGTACACTGAAAAAAAACTTTTAAAATATCATGCATATTGAAGGTGGTATCTCAATTATTGAATAAATTCACACATTGGAATGAATAAATGAGAATGCTGCTAAGGTGGAAAGATTTCTCTATCTTCCCAGAAGACAGACTGCATTTAACGTCCAATCATGTCCTCTTTTACTTAAATATTCACTACTGATCCCGCAGGGAATGAAACAAATCAACAAATACATAGCATGGAATCTGAAGCATAAATTTTGGCAAATTTTATGATGCTCCTTAAGGTTTTTCTTTCTAACTGAAATTGTTGTCACAGCAACAACACTTTTTAACCTTCTGTCATGCATCAGTAGATGCTATCCTAAACAAGTCATTTTATATAAAAATATTCTTCAAAAGAAAAAGCCAATGAATGACAATATTAATGAACTGACTACCTTTGATGAATATTACAAAAGCCAAAGGTAGTTAGTTCATAGATGAATTACTAGAAAGCATGGTCCCTGACCTTTGAAGGATTAAACAAATACAAACTGGCTTTTGCTGTCATGTTAATACTGATGCCTCTGAAGTTATTTTGCATCATTTCTAGAATATTTTTTTGACACCAAAACAAACCTGGCAAGAATGTTATCCTTCTAAATTTGGAGTCAAGGTTTCAACCATGTGACACAAGATCCCAAAAATATTTGCAGAGGTTTGGACAACTTCTAGAATTCTGACTTAGTTGCACAGACAACACAGTCATGATCCTGTGTAATTATTCTTCCCAGTTTTTAATTCAGTGTCACAAATAAATTACATATGCTTAGGCTTTCTGTCTGCCTTTAACTTCTGATTTTCAATATGTCCCCCAGGACCTGCAACAACAGAGCAGCAAAGATGATATCAGGACTTATCATGAAAAAGATAGGTTAAGTAGCAAACAATCGGAAGAAGAGCAAGAAAAATAAAAAATGAAAAACGGTCCTCTTTTCCAACACGTAATGTCCAACATGCCCACCAGTGCCCCTCTGGAAAGTTCCCCTGACATGTGCCACCTCTGTGTTGCCATCACGCTCTGTGTTTCTTGGAACTTATCAGACTGCTTGTAATTATTTCTTCGCTAATCTGCCTCTCCCATTAAAAAGAGCTTAACAAAGAAAGAGATTATAATCTCAACAGTGCCTAGCATATAGCTCAATAGATGCAGATGAATGAATATGTAAATGAGAAAATAAAATAGTAAATGTGTAAATAGCTTTAAAAAATCGTATAGCTCCTTACTGCTGATTAAAAAAATAAGTGTTTCCTAATGTTTTACTCAGAATAAAAAAGGAATTTCTTGTTCAGATGAATCTAGGAACTAGTAGGTCAGAATAAGTTTTGTTTTTTAAACAAAAATGTTAAACATTTGTCTCCATTCCTGAAGCACCTATAAAAGAAGATCATGCTGTTCAATAGCAACCGATGGCTATTAAAATTAATTCATATAAAAAATTTAAGATTCAGTTATTCAGTTTTATTAGTCACATCTCAAGTTGTTTAATAGTCCTATGTACCTACTGGCTACTGTACTAAACAGTACAAACAGAGAATATTTCCTCCCTTTATTGCACCAGATTCTACTGGCTAAAGCTCACTATATTGACCTAAGACACTAGCATTCCTGAAAACAATCTTTGAAAAGCCCTATGCCTGAGATAGCTCTATTGTGGCAGTTTTTAGACTACAAATTAATGCAGCTCTGCCATATTCTTTCTTGCTTACTTAATATTGATCATACTTAGACCAGAAATAAAGCAGGTAGTATCTTTTAAAACTCAATCTTCATTTATTGAGAGCTTATCATGTACACATTTTCTTTTATACTTAGAAACTGGTGAAATTAATTGTGAGATAAAAGTAGTCAAAGCGAAAATCTTTACGCAACATCACCCAAGAATTAGTTGGAACCATTATATACTGTTTTGATCTCTACTTTTGACAATTTCTAATTGGGAACAGTCCCTTTAAAAGGCAATTTGCCATACTCCATTTTACTCCAATTATTTGGAGAGTCCTAGAAATTTCATGAGGGAAAACAATAACTTAAGAAATGGAAATGAGATTTTTCTGTTCATTCTCTTAAACAATGAAAAAAAATAAACCTAGAATAACATCAAAGAAAAGGACTTTTATAAATTTAAATAAATAGGAATGCCTGGAATGATTTAAATATTTCAAGATAAATATTTCTCTTGGCTATAGAGAAATAAATGCCGCAAACTTCATTTATGTCTCAGTCAGAATTCAAGTTAACTTTTGAATTTACAAAAGAAATTTAGGAAGAGAATTAGAAGCTACTTAAGAGGTGGTAATAAATTGTTTATTCTCTGATTCTTCTGAGCTCTCTCACTATTTCATTATCACATGCATTTCTTAAGATTTGAAGTGGGTTTCTGTGGTCTGATTTTTCAGCTGAGGGCCTCTTGGGACAATGACATAAAATACTTAACATTGTCATGCTTTTTATTCATTGCTCTCCATTATGTTAATGTTCACATTCCAAAGACAATTATTTCCATTTATTCCTCTCCTTACTCCATTAGCCTTCCCCATGCTGTCTCATTAGTCAGATTCCAGAAATGAATTTTTTGCCCTTTCTAAATTTGTATTTTAATGTGCTTTCTTGTTGCTATTTTGCTTTGTTTTGTTTTCTGGTTTCAGTGTCTTTGACTTCCGTTTGTTCATTCAACTCTTACAGGAGGAAAAAAAGTTGTAATATAATTTTGAAAAACGTGTAAGACATTAATCTCATACAAATATAGTGAACACATATCAAGGGTTTAAAGAGAATTGGATGACTGACAGTTCTAAAAGAATTCTAGAGACTGGTATGTATAATCAGTGAAATTGACCAAGAAGGCCTTAATGTTTTCCTAAGCTTGACTAAACTTTAGACAGGTTTCTTCCTGATTATAGCCTTCCACCCCCTACCTTCCTTTTCTTAGAGCACACACTTTAGAAAACTAGGAAAGTTGCAATTGTAAATTCTTGCTCTGTCTCTTTGAGATATAAATCTTCTACAAACCAGGAATGTGTTTCTCAAGCACCTGGGAGCCATCCTTTTGAAATGTAATCATCAAGAAGGATAGCACTCCTGTCTCCCAGTCTTTGTGGGTGGGTAGGAGTCTAACTTGGATAAGTACCAATTAGCAAACACAGATGGCCTAACACATTGACCAACCTCCCCCTTAATGTCCTCTAGTACTTTTCCACTAGCTCACTCCAATGCTTAAAATCTCCCGCCTTTCATTTCAAACAATTTTAATTCTATCTCTTGACACTATTACATTAGTCTTTTTGTTTTATTAATTTCTTACTGAAGTGACATTAGTTTAAACATTATATGGGTTTCAGGTGTACAACATTATAAATCAACATCTGTATATACTAAATTATTTGGGCCTCACAAGTCTACTCTACATCCATCACCATCCAACATCATTGTTCTCATAGTCTAAGTGTTTGTTTTTGTTCTGCTTTGATTACTCATTTCTTTATCTCCCACATATAAATAAAGTCATACAGTGTTTGCCTTTCTCTGACTTATTTAATAGTGTAATACCTTCCAGTTCCATCCATGAATATGTCTCAAAGATGGCCGACAAGCACATGAAAACATTTTCATCACCTCCTATTATTAGGAAAATGCAAATCAAAACAGCAATTAGATCAATGAGATATGACCTCACGCCTGTTAGAATGGCTGTTATGCAAATGATAAGATATAAAAACTATTGGAGAGGATGTGACTAGAAAGGAACCCTGTACACTGTTGGTGGGAATGTAAACTGGTGCAACCAGTATGGAAAACTGCACAGAGATTCCTCAAAAATCAAGAATAGAAATATATGATCCAGTTCTTCCCACTTCTGGGCATTTATCCAAAGAATATGAAAATACTAATGTGAAGAAATATGCTCAACTTCCCCACATTCAGTACAGCGTTGTTCACAATAGCCAAGAGTTAAAAAGAACCTAAACCCCACTAATGGATGACTAGATGAAGAAAAGGCAGTGAATATACACACAATAGGATACTACTTAGTTGCAAAAAGATGAAATCCTGCCAGTTGCATTAGTCTTGAATGAAGGCTCCCTTGCCATTTTTAACAAGTGTCTAGTGTAATACCTCTATGACAAAAAAAAAAAAAAGAGCTGGAATTATACTGCAAGTTGCAAGTTAGATACAAAACTGGCTAATGTCCTATAATACAATAAAACTGTAGCATTTGGGGTTTTCTTTTCTACTGAAGAGAATTAATTTGCATCCCTCCCAGATAAAAATAATTTGCAACTTATTACTTTGCTTACAGTTAACATCTCACTTTATAGAATCTGAGATAATGACCTTCATCATGTGTTTTAAAGGCACTTAATTTACACTTAAGGATTCAGAAACATCTTGTCAAATACTGGTCAAGTGGTTTCAGTGAATTTAACTTTTTTAATTGTTTTTTTCCTAATGTTGGAAGGTCATGTCTTTCTTTACTCTGGAAACTTTCTAATATCACGCATTTAATGATTTACTTACTTGTCTGTTTTCATCTATTTCTGTATTTCATCAGTTCTAAGATGCACTTTTTCTCATCTCTGAAACTGGAATTTCTGCTACAATTGCTAGGATAAGAAAGCTCTGTATCATAGTTTATTAGTGCAGATATTGACTGTGTCTTCTATGATAATTGCTACCTTATATTCAGTGAAATAATGTAAGTGCCTGCAGAGAATTGATAAAGGTTTCGATCAAGGGGAAAAAAGTGTACAAATGATGACAAAGATTTCTACTTCTCAAAAGAAACTGCAATCGTGTGCCCAGTAACTGCCAGTTCACACAAGGACTCAAATTTTACAGTTAGGTTCCATTTTATAGTACATATTCCTTTATCTCAGTTCCAAATCACACTTTCCATGTTTTTCCTCTGCTGTTAGGACTATTCATATCTCCTATTTTGCTTTAAGTCCTCTGCTTATTTCATTAAGACATATTTAAACTCCACAGACTGTTAATATGTATTCATGATTATTCTGGTTTTGTTGATAAATAAAATATTGAAACCTTCCAAAGGAAATAGTCGTGCTTTCCCAAATTTCAAGGAAAACAAAACTAAAGAAAAAAAAAATACTGAATTTAGTTAGTTGGCCATTACCTGCAGTACTTGACAAGGTGTTTCTGAAACTTTCAGCTAGCTAATTGAGATATTTTAAAAGAGCTTTACAAAAACACATACAAGGGTGATTATGTTAGATTGCAGTTAGAAAAAGAGTTAACTAAATGAAGAGGGTAGGACAGAGACTACACATAATTTTCACAGCACAGCTACCAACACAGAAACAAGCAGGTAGGAAGCTTTTAAGAAGCATAAAGAAATTCTGAATGGCTGATACAAAAGATAAAGTGGTTCGAAGAGCAGCAAAGGAGGGATGGAAAGTAAAGAGCCTTTGTACCTTAGCAGAATTTAAATTTTATCCTGAAAAGATGAGAAATCATCATCTATTTTTTACTTCATTTTATTGAGGTGACATTCATAACACTGTATACGATTTAAGGGAATAGGTTCACACCGCCTCAGATTTATGTCACCATATCTCACCTACCACTAAAGTACCCATAGTCCTTCACCCTAACACTTCAGGATTTTAACAGGAAGCAACAACTTCAGATTTATATTTTATAAATATCACTTTGAGAAGCTGTGGGGAGAAACAACTCCTAATAGCTGGATAGGAAACATCTGAGACTGAATGAGAAACCTGGGACTAGTAATACACATTGGGATGTAAAGGTCTGGTTCACCATCAACTAGGCAGAAAAACAAAACAAAACAACAATTGGATACTATAACCTCAACCAAGTGAGTCATGCTTCTCAAAGACTGGGACTGAATTCATCATGTCTGTCATGCCTGCTTTCCTAAACTGATGCCAAAATTGTAAGCATCCCTTCTCCCACCAAACACACATACTTTTAATGCACTGGTATCTGCATAATGCTCTATGATTCGTTCATTCATTCATATCCAGAGCCCACACAGATCCCAAGTCTCAAAATCACTGTACCTTCTGTTATAATATTCCCATATTCTAATCATAACCTAATGACCCTAAATCCTCAGCAGCCCCTTCTCTTCTTGGTATGAACCCTACAAAACTTGGCTCATCTCTGTGATTATCACTCCCCTGAAGGCATCTCAAGTGGTGCCTATTTCTTTCCCCAGAGTTTGCACTTCAGAGAGAGGAGCAGGTGTTGCTGTTCTTGATTCCTATTATGGCTCCTAAATAATAACTCATCCACTCTCTTCTCCAAAATCCTGCTCTTTTGAAATTTATGCCAGTTGGTGCTAAAAAAAATAGAAGGATCAAATCCTGCATTCTGAAGTGTATTTGTTTATTTTCTGCTCTATTCCTCAAAACTTTTGAGGCAGTTAACATGGGATAAATTGGGAGAGAAAAATAGTGTCTCCTAAGCTATGAAGGGACCTTTAATAAAGGTTTATTCTTCAATCAAGCTACATATATATGCTCTCTGTTGACTGAGAGTTAGGCTAAGTTTCCACACTGTAACACCCAGATTTGAGCAGTGGAGGAACATGGGGAAACAGAGTTGTCTCACAGTTTCTCAGTATTTTTTGCTGTGACCTTCCAGCACAGGCAGCCTAGATTGAAGAGTTAACACATAGCCTTGAGATGTAGTCCACATGTGCGGAGTGCAGTAAATAAAAAACATGCAACATTGATGTATAGTTTGCACTGAGGACACGCATTTCTGTAAACTAGGCCTAAACTTGGTCCTGTGCCGGCTTTGTCTATAAAACTTACAAAAAATAATAGGACTCCTCCCGGGGGCAGGCGGCCTTCCTGGGCACTCATGAGGCACAGAGCCACTGCTGCGGCCAGAGCCCGGGGGCTGTCCCTGCTAGACGCGGTCACTGTTGCTACCTGTGTGTCTCCTGCTGCCTCAGAATAAAGACCACTTCCTGCTCCCCACATATGGGCTTGCTGACCTGCTTGCTCATCTGCCGCCATCGAGAACCAAACAAACTTGCAGCTGAGGCCCTACATTGGCACCCACGTTCTCAATGCAATGTCACTCTGTAGCTCTCCCAACAGGAAGTAGCCTACTTTTCTAACTCTTCAATCTAGAGAAGCCTTTTGACTTGACTTGGTCAACAGAATGCACCATATTTTATGATGATGTGCAAGTCTTGAGCATAGCCAATGAAATGCCTCACACACTACTATTCTCTTTTTGGAACCCACACCTTTTAGATAAAAAAAAAAAGTTAGATTGTGGAGGGTTCAAAATCATGTGGAAGAGAGTTCAATTTTACCTACTGACGCCATATTAGACTGGCCCATATAAAGGCAACCCCAAAATGTGGGAGATTCCAGACATAGTGAGTAGAGCTTACCCTTGACTTGCAGTTGACAGCAGATGCATGAGGAAGCCGAGTTGATCCACAGATTCATGATCAATATAAAAAAATTTATTCTTTTAACCCACTGACTTTTGAGGTAGCTTGTTATACAATCATAGAATACCGATAGAGGAAGTGATAAATGCTCGAAAAATAAATTTTTAAGAACCATTTTAATTTTTAAGTGTTCTTAAATTTTTTGAATTATGGAAAATTTCAAACATATGCAAAAGGAGAAAACACTACTCCCATGTGCCATCATCCAGTTTCAACAATTATCAATATATTGTTGAATTTAATTCATGTATATCTCTACCCATTCCTCTAACCATCGCCTAGATTCTCTTGAAGGAAATTACTGATACCAGTTGTTTCTTTTTTCAAAGCAATGTACATATTTTAATCAAAATGTGCATGTAAAGTTATTAAGGTTTAGTTGACTGAAGTGGTTTAACAAAAATACCTTTTATTTTGGTGGAGAAATCAATAGTATATAAATAAAGTATGTGCTAAGTACAGAGATTTATCAGTCAGGGAAATATTTGTTTTCAGCTTTCTTTTTCTTTTCTGGCTTTTGAATTTCAAGCTTATATAGGAGTTAATTAAATTGAATTTTTTTTGAAGTACCTTTATCGCTTGATCAAGGTTCTACCAGAGGATCTGAGGCTTAAGGCAGGGGAGGGGGAGGAAAAGGGATAAATACAGGGGTGGGAAGAGCACAAGGGACTATGGTGATGGTTCACAGGTGAACTGGTGGTGGTATGTTTATGGGGACTACACCTCAAGGGAGAAATCAAATACTGTAAAAATATGAACAATGATGTAAAAAAGATTAAAAAATTAATAAAAGAAAAAAAAAACAACTTTCACACTGTTAGAAATCTGAAGATCTAAGAACTACTCCATGTTTTCTGGTTCCAAGTCAGTGCTCATACTGCTAGAACATAAATCTTATTTATAATAGATACAATTATAAAGAGGCCTCAATATTGGTTTCACTTATATACGAAAACCTTTTTGTTTGTCTAAAAAAAGTATTTTATAGTATCTCCAATAGCTATCTACTCTCTGTGGAGGAGTCATTCATGATTTGTCCCTAATATTGAATCCACTGTCAAATCCTATGAAAGTGATAGTTAAGTAGCTCACCAAGTATTCTCTGCATTCCTACTATCATAACCTAAATCTAGACCATTAACACTTCCCATCCAGTTAACCAGCCGTTGTAGCTAGTGATGCCAATAGCCCGTTCCTATGACGACCATATACCTGAAACCTTCAGTCTGAGGGCATTTTTCTGGTTTGGGGATCAAGCTTGTTTGGCATGAAGGTGAAACCAGAAATGCTTGCAAGTAAAGGGTTCTAGAAGGACCCCTTAATAAGAAATAGGTGGGGAGTAAATAACCCAGTTTCCTCTCCCCTTGGAAGTGATAACTAAACTCTGAGGGCATATCTACTTTCTCTACCAGTGTTTTCCAGTGAACTTAATTTCCAGCTGGTCACAGGAATGGCTGGCTTGATAATACACATTTTATTGGCTTCCTTCTCTTTACCCTATCACATCCCCAATTCTCTAGACATGCTTCCTTGTATTCTGCTTCTTAGGAGCCCAATCTAAGACAACACTATAGCTAGATAATACTCCAAATGCTCCATTCAATTTTTTTCACATATTATTGTAAAATTAGCTCCCCCAAACTAAAATCTGATTTTGTCATTCACCCGCTTAAAGTTCTGCATTGATTCCCTGTACCTTTCAGTATACGGTTTTATGTCTTTAGTTTTGCCACCAAGTCCATGAGATGATCCCTTCCTACCTTCTAGCTACATCTTAGAACAACTCAAGTCATAGTCACTTTGCCAGTCATAGAAAATTAGGAGGTATGTATAATGATTCTAGCGTTATACTATTTCCCCACCTAGGTTCTCCTCCAAAACTCCTTTTTTTTTTTCATTTAGCTAAACTTTATTACCAAGTCAGAACTCAATAGTTATATCCTCAAGAAGCCTTTTCTGATTTTTATTCTGAATTACATGACTCATTTATATACCCATTATAATCTATTCTTTCCTCTCTTATAACTTATCATATGAGACAGTAATTGGTGACTTAATTAATTTTCCCCTCAAAAGACAATAAGATTCCTGAGAGCAGAGACTTTGGATTTGATTCTTAGCCACAGCCTGACCAAGAAAAGCTCTCCAAAAGAATTAGTTAAATGCTTATCTGGATGACTGAATACTCAAAATAATTTTCTCTGGCATTTAGGCCATGCTGGATTGCTATTTCCATCTCTTAAAAAAAAAAAAACTCCTGAGCCTGGGAGTCTATCTACAGATGCTGTGCAAATCAATTCACAGGTTTTCTTTCTAGCTTCTTCTGATCTTCCCATGCACGACCTTGCATGCTTCACTCTGATCACACACATTTGTTGCTCTTCCCAACTCACCACGGCTGGTACAGTGCTACTTCCACTGAATGAAAATGTCCTTCCCATCTCTTCACCAAGAAACTCCATCTCAGACAGCCTCAACTCACCCTGTTGTGTGTATCAATCAGTCCCCAACGCTTGTGGTTGTGAAAGCACTCTGTCTCCATATCTGTAACAGCATTTTCCATACAGCAACACAGACGATTCTTTATGAGTTTGTCTTTCCTGGTTGATTGTGGTATCTTCAGGCCAATTCATCTTTTATACATCTTTCATCCTATCCTCAGACAAAAATGTAGGTCTAATGCTTTGTAGGTGTTCAGTAAATCTTTGTTGAAAGTACAATAAACAAATAAGCAAGAGAATATCCCAACTGAATTGCATATATTAAAAAAGTGCACGTGTGTTTGTTATATATGTATGTTTGTGCCTAAATAATTTTAATGTTAGATACTGATTTTAAAAAAGATGAGCGTTACATATCCCAGTATTTGATGATACAATACCGTCAATGAATCAATTTTAAAGAAAATGATAGATACCCTTGGGAAAATAATATTTTTATGTGAGCAAGAGAAAAAGGGTCTGGAGCAGTACACATAAATCTCACCTAATAGGAAGGTAATCACAAAGGTGACTATTAAAACCTGGAATGACAAAAATACACTGAGTCCTTTATCATGTAAGGGAATCAATAAAAACTATAATGCTTTTAAGGTTAGAGATCTAGTTATTGCTCAGAGTAAACATGTCTACAGACCTCACATTGAAACAAAAGAGGAAATTCAGATCTGACAATTTCATAGCTTCGTTAAACCAGGCAAGCCGCAAACAACTCTTGCTGATGAGGAAAAGATGGCAATTACCAAAATTGTCAAGGGAAAGGTATGACAATATATAAAAAAATTCACGGCTTGACTTTAAGATCAGAAATTAATATTCATGATAAACATCAGAGTCAAGGATAAAGAGCTTTGCACTCTAGAGTTAAAGGTCTTAAACTCTAATTTTAGAGTAGTCATTAAGTACTGTTTAGACAAACAAAAATGTTATTTCCTCCAGGGGGGCTATTAGGGTAAAAAGAGAGCTGTCATATTCACCTAATTAATGAAAACAACATTCAGAGATCAAAAAAGTTTGTTATTTTCAAATCTTTACTTTGTAAACCAGAGCCTTTGAGCAGGCATCCGGAGTAGAAATTTTCATTAGAAGTACAATTATTTGGAAATTCCAATTTAGGAACTAGAAACAACATTTTTATTCTTTGGTACAAGATATTTACAAGGGATTTCTACACTGTGTCAACAAGGTTAACACGCAGGCTGTTCTTCTGCACACTACTGGTTTCCTTAATTAAGAACTTTTCAGAAGGTTGAATAAGCTGCAGTGCACATTCATTTGAAGACCACAGCAGTGGATTCTGCAAGGCCCCCTGCTATGTCCCTGTTACCTCTGATTCCATTTGTAAATTAAATTTAGCTGAAGAGGGAAATCATTTTTGTAAAAACATTAACTATGGACTCCATCTTTAACATTTGTGAAGGAAGGTATATCCTTGATATTAAAATTTCAAATATTGTAGGAGATGACGTGCATTCATTTACTTCCAATCTACCACTGCTGGCCACTGTATCAGACATTGTGTTTCCTCCATGATGACAATCTTTATACACCTACAGTTTTATAAAGCATCTTGTGGTGTCTGTATTTGTACAGGAAGCAATTTTCTTAAAATGATCCCTATTGCCTGAATAATTCTCAAACAATGAGTATGAGACAAACATGGATGTATTTTTGAACCAGTAAATTCCTGGTCCTTATTTCCCTGGAAATAATGATTTGATAGTATATGGTGAGATCCAAGAATTTCTCTCTATTTTTTTAAACTAGTACTTCTGGTGATTTTTTTTAAGCTAATTATACATAGGGCCATAATTTGAGAAACATAGAACAGTGGCTTTCAAGGATTTTCTTGGTCACAGTTTTCTTAAAAGATCCTAGCAAAGCCCTTTGAGTGTGTTAAGTTGCCATCTATTGTTTTGTAAGTTTATTTTTTAATATCTATATATTTCATTTTGTAGAAAAACAGGGGTGTAGGCCAGAGGTGCAAGGGTTGAGAGGATTCACCAGATACAGAGTGGGGAGCAGAACAAGCGAATCGATGGAAATACACTGCTGAGGGGAGCAGCGGGAGAGACAGGAGAGGTCTGCTGCGCCATGTGGGAAGCTCCTGGCTGGGGATCACACTCAGGCCTTACTGTTGATAGCACTGAGACTTAAACCCTAAGCCACCAGGGAGGCCCCCTGCTTTGTAAGTTTAAAGATATTTATTTACTTGTTAACAGAATGGAAAAAATAGTAAGTATAAAAATTAAATAAGATAATTGGAAAAATATTTCACGATATGACTTGATGAAATAGGCTTTAACTGTTTTTGGAGAGAGGGTACAAAGCACATTCAACAGGAAAGAAAACAGTAAAATTTATCCCTGGATTTAATCCAGTGCATCTTGAATATATGATAGTTTTATAAAACATTCCAATGATATTTAATTTAGAATCATTACTATATATTTCATTGGATGCTGTGAATTAAGAGTTTACCAACTTGTATTAAGCATTAAAGTTTGTCAGAAATACAGTAAAACAGACAGGACCAGACGATCTCTTGAGTTTAAGGGACTTTGATCTTTCAAAATAGTATTTCAAACTATCCCTTTGTTAGGTACCCATGTCCTTTCATATCCTGGGGCAACACATTTTAGCACAATCTGGGAAGGGGAAGAGGTATACCCTGCCTTTGTAATGTGAAAGAAGTAAGAAGTGCTATTATGAGTTATTAGGCAATTTTAGACAAGAGCGCACATGAAAGTTGAAGTTCTGGACATGAATTACCTTCAAACTCTCTTTTTGGAATACCTCTTGTAAATTATTTGTGCAGTCCCTGAAGTACTTGGACTTCACTTGGAAGAATGTAACCTCTGAGGGTGAGTCTGTACACCAAGTGGGCTAAATTGGACAGATCTTAAGGCACCTTGTTCTTTTCCTTCTTAAAAGTGAAGGCACAAAAAATTACTGTCTCAAAGACTTTTGCAGAACAATCTTCCAGGCAGAGGAGGAACCTTGTAGGGCTTAATTCACTGTATGCGCCAATGAGCAGTCTAGTGGCTGGTGTAGGGTAGATGCTTCAGAATGTACTGGAATGAGTTGAATAGCATCAAATTGCTAGCCAATTCAACACTGATTCAGCTCATTCCAAGATTTCTTCTATAGCAGAAAGAATATTATTTTACTGCTCATTAACAGTCTATATTCAGAGAATGGGTTTACTGAGCGAAGAAGAGAAAGGCAACCTAAGCCTCAGTATTCTGGGTAGATGGAGTAAACATTTGTTGTCAGATTGCTGCAATCGCTTTTCAAATGTAATAGAGAATAAAAATGAATTGAAATGATAATGTAAAAATCTTCTTTCAGGCAAATAGAGGAAGACCTCTCTGAAATACCAAAAAGAGTCAATTGCATTGTTTTAACATCGTCGAGGGGTAATTAACAAATATAATTATATATATTTAAAATATACAATGTGATGGTTTAAATATGCATCTATATTGTGGAATAATTACCATGATTAAGATAAGCAGCACATCCACCAACTAATTATAAAATCTTTTAAAGAAACAGATTTTCAGGAGTGTCAGTGGTGATGGAATCAAAGGATCCACTTTGACTATCAATATTTCTAAATACTGACTATGTGGTCTAATATGCTTTCCACATCGTATTTATAATATATATTAGATATATATGGCTAGATATACATACATAGGTGTATATATGTAGAGAGAATACCGTTTATATTTTGTCTTTATATATAGTTTATATAATATCATTTATACACAGTTTATATTTATAGATTTATGTAAAATAGAAACTTATTATATTCTAAGAAATAGCCAAGAATAGTTTTACTTTAACATTTCAAGACAAAGATCTACATGTGTGTATTTAAGATAAGCTAACATTAAAAATTCAGTTCTTCTATGGCACCGGGACCATGGTGTGACTTTATGAATGGAAACCACATGCTAAGAATGGCAGGATAGGAAACATTGAACATGGGGCACTGCCAAACCATGAAACTATCATCCAAGTAGAGGAATGTCTATCTTAAAACTGCTTTGCATGAGAGAACAACTATCTTGCTTAAGCCAGTAGTCTGTAATATAAAGTATAACTAATCCATCCTGATGTGATATTGCTTTAAATTATATTTTTTCTTCCCACCTCCCCCCTCTGTCTGTCTGTCTCTCTCTTTTTACTTTAAGAAAATTCAAGACATTTTCCTGAAACCAGTGGACAAGACTTCAAATGGTACTCATTCACTCCATAACCTGGACTCTTAGGACTTTCATGGGAGAAAATGGATAGTTCCAGACATAATGAAATAGGTTAAATGCTCATTCAATTACCTCTTTTAAGCTTCATTTTATTACCTCAGATTTTACATCATGAAGAAGCTACTAAATGCAGACTTACCTGAAAGCTAAGAAGTGTTGCTGTAAAATCTACACAAATCTAGGACGGAGCAAACTGATGAGAGAAGTCATATTGATTGTAAACTTACAGTTAGGAAAATGAATATAAGGAGTTTGTATATAAATGAATTAGAGTAACCCAGTTGTCTATTTCCTGGGCATCAGAAATATTTGAAAAAGAAGGGACTATTTGTCAGCCAATTCTCCTTCAGGAATGTCTATGTGGTAATTTTTAATTGGCTGTCGGTGTGATTTAGAATCTGAGCAAATAGAGCAGCTGACCATAAAACTGAGGCAATTAGAAGGGGAGGGTGGGGAAGGGAGGGGGCCCAATGGCACATGGGGGAGACTTTTGGGACTTTGGTGCTGTGTATGGTGTGGAAACATGCATTTGCCGAGGATTGAATTATCACCCCTAAAACAAATACAATGTTGTAAACCAACTTTACCTCAATACAAAAAAAGAAAGAAAGAAAGAAGAGGATGCTTGTGTATTTGTTAGAGGTGTGTATGGAAATAGTAGTATTTCATAATCATTTCAAAAAATTTAAAGGAAGACTGGAAATAAAAACCAGAAGGCTGTTCAAGAATACCCATTATTCATTCATGAAATACTAATAATGTTTTTACCATAAACAAGACAAAAATAGGAAATTGAATCATATCGGTATATGTGGAGGGATGCTTATTGATGGTGCCAACAATGGTTACAAATTTTCCCTCAATATCTGTTTCCCCTTCCTCCTGAAAAAGCAGATGCTTTGGGATATCCCACCCAGAATTTCCTCAGTAGCTACTATACACCATCTCCAGCTTCTGTGGGTGTTGACTGGTCAATGCTCATACCTGTGAGCATTTCCCCCAATTTTTTCCCCCAAAATTATATTTATTGAGGCAAAGTGAGTTTACATCTTTGTACCTGCTCGAGGAGCTAAGGCTCAAAACTCTGCAAAGGTGTACTGTACTCTCTCTTGGAGAATTGCCTTACCAAGACAAGTCACCTAGAGAGAGAGAGATGACTGCAAAGTCAAGGCCCTGGCCCCCTACTTCAAGGCATGACACATTCTGGGGTGCAATTTAAGTTGCATTGCTCCCTGTGTGATCATACACTTTTTACCTGGCTTTTCCCCTTGCGGATTTACTCCTAAGAGCAGTCTCTCAATAGATCACTTACACAAGAATCCCTGCCAAGGGATTTTCCTCTAGGGAAATTATTTTAAGGTCCTCAGTGAAAAATATTTCTTGCATTTTTATCAGGCACATGGGCACTTACTAATAAAAACTACATATCTGAGTCATCACTACACTTTGACGTAATTATACAAACAAATTCTGGAATATGTAAGATAAGTATTATTGATCTAAGTAGCCTCTGGGACTTGTTCTTTTAAAAAAAAAGATTTATTTTATTTATTTGTGCATACAAGTACTGGGGTATAGGCCAGAGGTGTGGGGGTGAGAGGATTCATCAGAGACAGAGTGGGGAGCAGAACAGGCAGATCTACTGGAATACACTGCTGAGGGGAGCAGCGGGCAAGACAGGAGAGGTCTGTTGCACCATGTGGGTCAGCTCCCTGGTCGGGATTGAATTCAGGCCCAACAGTCATAGTGCTGAGACTTAACCCCTGGGCCACTTAACCTCTTAGTCCCAGGGAGGCCCTGGGACTTGTTCGTAAAGGTGGGAAGGACTATGTTCTTCATTCCTTTCATTATATTGTGCCACTTATAATAGTTTGGTTATGATAGGTAGAGCTTTATCTTGGAAAATAGGATGAGGAAGACACCCTACGGAGAACAAAGTGGGCGTTTAGAAGAAACCTGAAGCCTAGACACTGAGGCAGGAACCACATCACTCTGAGATGCCTACATCTGCTTTAAGCAGAAGACTTCTTGTTTAAGTCACTCTTTTCATTCACCCATTCATTTTCAAATTTGTCAGTTGTTTGGAAGTCTATGTCACTTTCGGGTCATTCTTGTTTTGAAGTGTCTTATTATATTCATCAGTCTTTTCTTAAACTGGACAACTGGTTGAAAGATTTTTTTTGTTCTGATCTCAAATGCTCAGAGATGTAATGATAAACAAGATGCTGCCCATAAGAAGCTAATGGAGATCACGTTAAGTGAAGTTAGAAAGACAAATACAGGATAGTTTCACTTAAATGTGGACCACAAAGCAAAAGAATAGATAAAATTAAACCAAAACAAACCCTAGAAATCTACTGTTTTACAAATAAGGAAAACATAAACACAGTACAAAAGTATATTACCAATAAAGTTTTGCTGATTGTTAATGACTAGCATTCCTGGAACACAATATTTGCAATTAAAAATGTTTTCTTATAACTATCAATTATATTATGTTAGAGACTTTTAGCAGTGTTTGTGAAATATGATAAACGTACATGCTATCGTCATGACTGAAAAGGGCTTATGATGATTCATTTTAGCTAAAATGAAAATATAAAAAGATTAAATAAGAAGTGGGAATTAAACTTTATGCATCTAATTATTTCACAAATATACCTTCTTAGGGAATCTACCTACTTTATCTTAATTTGACACTTTCTGGAGAAAATTTATGTTTCTGTCCTGAATGTAATACCACTGATGGCCAAGACTTGCCAAAATTTTCTGCTATAGAACCTGGAAAGACAAGACAAAGATTTTCTTAATCCAGTGATCTAAGAAACTACTCCATCATCACAGAGGCAGAATTTGTTTTTTCTTAAAATAAGGCGCTCAGAGAAATTGCAATCTGGCTAATTACTGTCCTGTTCAAAAATAGTATGATCTTCTAAAAAATACCTTCATTTCTTAGACATGGAAAAAAGGCTAAACTTAGTATCTATTCTACGTTGACTTAACACTTCCCCATGATGTCCAAGCATTGTCAGAAAAATGAAATTAGAAGATATCTTTGAAGCCTAGTCTGGCAATAAACGCATGATTTGCACCAAAAGAAGACAGAAAGGGACACTGATAAGAAGTTCCACAGTTGAAATTCATCCATTAGAGGCTCAGAACCCAGACTGGAAACCTTAAAACCTTTCAGTTGTATATGGATATTTTAAAGGACTAGCTTCTGTAGGTTTAATTGCAATTTTTATAACCTATAAATTACAGATGATATTCTCAAGGGTATATTTTAGTTTCAATTAAGAGACGTAGCTTAACAATTAGGAACCAGGACTGTGAAACTACTTTAGGGCCTTGAAAGACATATGCATATGATCATTAAAATTTGGGGGGTAGAATATAAAACATTTATATGGACCTTGATTGTCTTGAACAAATTATGAAGACTGCTTGAGGTATAAATATTTAAGACTTTCTAAAATGATGCTGACATCATCCTTTGATCCAAGAATGACTTTATTTTTAAACTTAAATTATTAAGTTGTTAACTACTTTACAACTACAGTAGTTACTTGTGAGTCTTTCAGACATGACACATTATCACTTCCTACTTTCACCTGGTGACAGGGAGAAACTAAAACAAATCCTCTTTTGGAATGCCAAAAATCATGATGTAAGATAAGCAGTTCACAATCTGTTAGTTTGAGAGAAGAGATGTCATTCCATAAGAAATAGAATTCCTTTATTTTCTCATGAAAAGCTGTAAGAATCAGAAAATGGTGTAATTCTGACTATAGCAGTGTTTTCCACAAGGTATTGTAAGAACACTAATCCCAATCACGAATCATTTCATATAATAAATATTTACTGGGTGTCTTCTCTGTGGCAAACACTATTTCTCAGTGGTTTGGGGGAAAACATTTATGATAATAGGTTGGGGCTACAATGCATATTTTATCATCCGAAGAAGGTAGCTGAAAAAGATCTTTGAGGCAGGTAAACCCTAATATTTTCAGCTGGGAAGGGCCATGAATCATATCCTAAGACTAGCTAGGCAAAGGGGTGTCTAAGAAACCTTGGTGCACTGTTACCCAGCATCCTGACTTCAACACCAAAGTAGAAAGACATCTA
Organism: Scalopus aquaticus; assembly: GCA_004024925.1. Taxonomy (NCBI): domain Eukaryota; kingdom Metazoa; phylum Chordata; class Mammalia; order Eulipotyphla; family Talpidae; genus Scalopus; species Scalopus aquaticus. Next base: position 60,798 of record PVIJ01003729.1, read on the forward strand.
TCTTGAAGATGATTGTGGGTGTGTCTTCTGCTTAATGGAATAGATTATAATTTAATACATAAAAGAATCATAGAATTTTGTGGAATCTTACTAGCTTATACTAAAAGAGACAAAGCTCACATTTAAAAGAGTCTCTGGGCCTTTCACTTTCTGTAGAAACAAAGAAAATAGACCCCCAAACCACAGAAAACCACTCCAATAAGCAGAACTGGACTCTAGTCAAGAAAAGGTGACATGAGCCTAACTGGATGTTAGAATTGTTGGGCCAGTGCTCTGTACACCCCATACCTACTCCACCTCCACACCACATTTCAAATGGGGTTATTTAGTTTAGTTATCTTTGTTTGACTACTGTGTGTTGAGTGTGTGAGGGTCAGATAACATTTTTTTTTTTTTTTTTTTTTTTAGCTCACAGAGCTTTGGATCAAGAGGAGTCGCTCTTGAGCAACTGCATTCAGAGAATTAAGCATGAATAACATCTTTTACAACCAGAAGTGACTCACCTATTAAGATCCTGGACTTCTAGCCTAGTCATGATGTCACAAGGAGCTAAGATTTATAAATGGGTGTGTTTTGTACATACAAGGACATGAAATATTAGGGGACAAAGGGCAGACTCTGTTGCACTATTAAGTGTACTATTATGTGGTTCCATCAATGAGCCAAACACATGAGATTCAAGTGCTTGTAAAGATTCCTCCCATGTTAACTCGAGACTTGACCAATGGGATATTAGTAGCACTATGCAAGCAGATGCATGCTAGGTGGTTACAGGTTCTGAGTTGCTACATTAAAAAAAATGTGACTATCCTGTTAGGGAGACAGCTGGGAAGACCACTCAGAGAAAGGGAGGCCCTGAGAATTCATGAAAAGAAAGACAGACTCAGCTAACCCTGCATCCTAGTTGATTCCAGCCTGAAGTGATTTTGGACAACATCAGCAGAAGAAGGAAGCACCCAAGAGAGTTCAGCCCATATTGAAGAAGGATCACATACTAATAAAATGGCTGTTGCTCTAAGTCACTTTGTATTCACGTGCTTTCCCTCTACTACTGATAACAGAAACAACAATTTGGGAAATATGTGGACTTAAGGACGCCTCTAAACGGACCACAAAATCGTATGACACATGACGCCAATATGCATCACTTGAAGGAAGTTGGGAGCAATTTGGGAAAGGTAGAAAGATGATAAACATATACTGGATCTTCTTCAAGAAATAATGATGTGTTATTCAGACAGGCAATAAAAAATGAAATTGCAGATGAAGGAACAAAGGGTGAAAGAGTGAGGAAAATTTTATAACTTAATCTGCAAACAGGCAGGATGGTAAGAACATAGCACAATGTGCCTATGGAAACAAAGGCTCAGGATGAGTCTAGAGCAAAAGGTTGTAGCTGAGTGGGAAAGGGATATATATACACACCAAGCAATGTCTTCAAACTTCATTTTACTGGATAATAGGGCCCATCAAAACTTTTACGTAGAGAAATAAGATAACATCTCTGTTGTAGACATATAATTCTGTAGCTATGTAGAATAGTAAATAAAAAGGGGAAAAAAAACCTTGAGGCAGGGAAACCATTTAAAAGTATATTGGACTCTGAAACATAGGGAATGCTGTGGGGAATGCAGAGTAATATTTGGACTTAAGGACCCCTCTAAACTGACAAATGAAGCCAATATGTATCATTTGAAGGAAGTTTGTTGTGCTCACCCATGGAGTGGAAAGAATAAATTCAAAGACATTTTAAAGGTAGACTGGACAGGTCTTGGTAACCAATTAAAGCAAGGTAAGGAAAACGAAGGAAACAATGATAAGTGAGAATTTTCTGGTGAGGCTGGAAAGATGGTGATGGTATTTATTAAGAAAGGAAGGAAACATCTGAGGAGGAGCCTGGTTTGTTGAAGTAGACACTGAAATAGATTCTGGTACACACTGAAGTCAATGCTCTTAGACAAACATGAAGAAAGGACTATTAGGAACTTTATAATGTACTTCTAGTGCTTGTGGAAATGTTTGGAATTATTATTTTTAAAGATTTATTTATTTATGCATACAAGCTGGGGTACAGGCCAGAGGCGTGGGGTGGCGAGAAGGTTGACCAGAGACAGAGTGGGGAGCAGAACAGGCAGATCGACGGAAACACACTGCTGAGGGGAGCAGCGGGCGAGGCAGGAGAGGTCTGCCACGCCATGTGGGAATCTCCCCGGCCGGACATGGAACTTGCGTTGCCGCTGCCAACAGCTTCACAGCACAGCACTGAACCGCTGCGCCACCAGGGAGGCCCTGGAATTATTTTTTGAGTCACCAATAAATATTTAATAAGTGAAGTCACTGGAAAAAATAAGGATCAGGGAGTAGTGAATCTCAAACTGGCTGCATAATAGAATTCTATTATCTGGACTTAAACTGATCTGGAGTGATAAACAGACATCAATAGCTTTTTAAAGCTCCATAATTAATTCCAATATGCAGCCAAAGTTGAAAAGAAGTAATGCAGAAGGACAAAGGGAAATAGGTAAAAATAAAATTCTGGTAAACAGTAACTAGCATTTAAGGGAAATTCAAAGAGCGAGGATTCTGAGGAAATTTACTAAGCTACTATAGGAGAGCTAAGTGCAGATTTGGTAAAGATCATTGTTTAAAAAAAACAAGACACCAAGATGTTCTGATGACTTGAAGTTCTTTAGCTCTAACAACTAAAATTTGAATAGAGTAGCAAAGAAGTCAAACTGTATTTTGTCATCTCCACTCTAATTAAACACTTTGAATGAGTCTTTAATTTTGTTATTGTATTTTCCAGTTCCATAATTTCAATTTGTGCCTCTTTTATAACATATTTCTTTGCTGAGTTCTCTGTGTTTTTCATCCATTTCAAGAAATTTTACAATTACTAGCTGAAGTATTTTTGTGATGGTTGCTTTAAAATCCTTGTCAGTTCCTCCAACATCAGATTCATTTCAGTGTGGGAATGTGTTGATTGTCTTTTCAAAATGTGTATAAGATTTATATGCTGAAAACTGGAAAATGACAATGAGCAAATCAAAGAAACAAATGCAAAATAAATGGAGGGACCTTCTGCATTCACAGGTTGGGAAATTCAAGAGTAAAGATAAAAATAAATAAATAAAATGCACATATAGTATATATACTCTCTATATACATATGTAGGTACCAATAAATATGTATCTGTATATTACAATATATTATAGAAATAAAAATTAGGCATATTTTCTTTGGCAAAAATTTTTTAAAAGTTTTATTCAAATTGATCTATAATGTTAATGTCACTCCTAGCAATTTTCTAATAAAGATTTTTGTAGCATAAACAAGTCCATGCTGAAATTTACATAAAAAGAAACAGACCCTACAATTGCTCAAAAATTCTGGAAAAGAAGGAAAAAGTGGGAGAACTCACTTTACTTGGCATTTAGTCCTACTATGTAGCTACACTAACCAAGACAGAGCAGGAGCAGCAGAGGGATAGACACGAAGTTCTACCATATAGAACTTTGATATAGATAGATATTCCAGAAATAGACTTGCATAAACATGCCCCGCTGATTTTGAATGAAGGCAACCTAGCTGTTTCAACAAGTGAAGCTGGAGCAAATGCCACCTCTTCAATAAACTAAACCTTGACCTAAATAAACCTTACACCCTGTACAAATATTAATTCAAAATGGATCACAGACAACTATAAAATATAAGACAATAAAACTTTTGGCAAAATATATGAATTGAAAAGAGAGAGAGAGAAAAATCTCCAGATTCAGTGCTAAGCAAAGAAATATTAAACCTCACAAAAAAAGCATGAGCCATAAATTGGAAAAAAATATAAACCAAACTGCATCAAATTAAAAAGGCTTGCTCTGCACAAGATACAGTTAGGAAGATAAATATACATACTATAGATTGACAAAAAACACTTGTAAACCACGTATCTGGAAATGGACTACTACCTAGAATATATAAGGAATTCTAAAATTTCAGCAGGAAGACCACAGATAATCCAAACACAAATGGGCAAAAGACCTAAAAAGGTATTTCACTGAAGATATGTCAAATCAGCACACAGAAATATGTAGAATAAATATAATTAGTTATTAGTGAAATGCAGATTGAAACCGCAATGAAATTTTATGTAACTGTAGTTTCAATGGAAAATGACGACGATACCAAAGACTGCAAGGATGCGGAGAAATTGGATAGCGCACACATTGCTGATGGGAATATAAAATGGAATTGTTGCCCTGGTAAACAGTTTGGGAGTTTCTTATATGACTAAACATGCAACTAGCATAAAATCCAAATCCGCTCTTGGGCATTTATCCCAGAAAAATGAAGACTTAGGTTCACAATAAATTATACATGGTTATTCATAGATGCCTTCTTTCCAATAAGTGAAAACTAAGAGTAACCCAGATGTCCTTCAATGAGTTCATGAATACTGTGAGAATGTACATAGCAGGGAACACTATTCAGTGCCAAACAGGATCAAGTTATGGGGACACACAACTTGGTTGGATTTGAAAGGACTTATGCTGATTGAGAAATCCATTTCTAAAGGTTATATGCTATATAATTCCATTTATACAATATTCTTGAATTGAAAATAACCCAGATATAAAAGACAGATTCGTGGCTGTCGGGGGGTTGGGACTGGCGGGGAGGAAGGTGCACGAGAACAACAGGTGGGAAGCTTGAGGTAACGGCATTGTCCTGTCTCTTGACTGGACTAATGTCAATACCCTGATTATGATATTTACTAGAATTTTAGAATATGTAACTATTGAGAAAACCAGGAAATGGATCCAGGGTTCTCTGTATTATCTCCTGCAACTAAATATGAATCAATAGTTTTTGTCAAATATAGGGTGCCAAACAACTTAGTGCGCTTCCATTTGGGATCATTAAAATGTTTACATGTGAACCAGTGGGATCTGTTAATAGAGCATAACAGTGAATAATGAAGGGCTAAGAAATTGGTGGTCAAAGGTATAGGAAAATTTTACATTGTAAAATAAAATTAATTTTTAAATGGCAATAAAGGAAAATAAATTGTTACATAGCTCTCCTTCATTCACCTTTTCATGTAGAAATTTAAAGAAATTCTGGAAGGAGAAAATTGAGCAAAAAGCCGGGTAGTACAGAGCAAAGATTTACATGGTATTATGCTGTGCAAGAGCGATACTAAGAGAAAGGAATAGGAAAGGTCCTGTTCATTATACTGATTTCCATTATTGACACTACTTAATTGTACATATGTAGGTGCAAATGCAAATTAGCTGTGCATGTAAAGGCTCATTCAACCTTTTCATTAAGTTAATACACATCAGGAAGACTAGCACCTTTGAACAGAAACTATTATTTTCAAACTATATTCTAAAATTCTTTACAAATGAATTATTTAAAAGCTAATGGTGACAGCTTTGTGGTCTGATAGCTAACTACGTGCCAAAATGTCAGTGACTCAACTCTCAGCCCTGAGCTTCCTACTTCATCACCCAGCCATACTCTTAAACTGCTGTATACGATGATGGTGAGTACTACTTTCCAAATTGGAAAAGGGAAGCATATCAACACTAGCTTCAAATCATTTGAAATATTTGAATTCCAGTGGCACAAGTAATCTTTTTCTGTAGTTTATCACTTCCTCTAGAATATCACTTGACACAAAAATCTAACGTGTTTTTCTTTTAGTCTCTCCTTCCATTAAAATATAGACATGTGGACATATGGCAAATGTCATTGCTTCTGAAATTTTTTGACCTTTCATTCATTATTGCAACGATAAATTCAGGGACATTTTAATGCAATTTCTCAAAGCACTGGATCATGGTGTCTACTTAAACACATCAAAGAATTGCAGCCTCAGTGCTTTCAAAATTCAGAATACTAATGCAAACACATCATTATTTTCCCATCAACAATAAAGAATGAAATTAAGTGTTAGACTATGGACATTCAGCTCAATTCTAATTTCAGGTAAACGGGGACAAACATTTGACTATCCTGAAGAATCACCCCTACACATGCACAAACAGTCAGAAACAATGATTTATTAAAAGAAATTTAGCAGCTATGAAGTTAAATCAAATTACGATTAATCAAATGAGAAGAGCCAGGCCACGCAGTACTCTTTAACAGCACCAGTACAGCAAGCAAGCATTTATCAATGCCCTCAATAAACCTCCAATTCTGTTATGAGTTATGTTTGTACATTAAAGGATTGGTGGGCCCTAAGGGAACAAACAAGAATTGTCAAAGGAAAAGGAAGGATGCATGGTTCTTTTATAATCCTTTTGACATTTCTCCCAAGCACAACTTGCATTCATTCATATCACTTAAAATATGTTTTTCAGTGTCAAAAGATTTTTGACGCATTTCTGCATCTTTGGCCTGTCAGGATGTCCTAACATACCTGGAGCTATGACTCAACAATAAAGGTCATTCTTACAGGTGGTGGGGAGTGGGAGGTACGATCTTTATGGTGGAGGATTGATAACTGCTGATCAGAATTTCAGAAGCGGACACGATATTTTGGTTTGAAAAAATACACTAGCTATTCAGTGGCTTTGTCCAAATTGAGAATCAACTGCTTTAGATGAAAACTTCTCTCTCTTAATAGGGCAAAATATAAGACAAAGAAATAGGTTGACACACACCCTCTATATGCCTACACCCTGCATTGCTAATGCTCTCATAGTCTAATGATAGCCACAGTCATTCATGTGGCATGTGATTCACAATCCATGAAGGGCTAAATGCTTAAACTGAGATTTTTAACTGCTAATGCATTACATGGATACAGTCTCAATGCATTATTATTAAGTAAACTACATATGTCCCTTCCACAAGCAAACAAAGATGTATAGATTGGGATGAGTATTTCTGTGGACAAAGTCACAGACTTCATTATTAAATTTTGTATTGACCCAGCATTTTCAATTAAAATGATCTGGACCACAACCTTCTCATTCTGTATCATGGCAAGGCTGCCTTTCTCTTCCTGAGCACATATGTTACCTAAATCATCTTTGCAGATATGTGTGAACCAGAGGTATCTGTGCTCTGTCTGTCTGTGAAAGGCAATAACAAAATATTACAACCCATTTAGCAATAAACTATGTATCCTTTCTGCAAGTTTTTGCTTACATTTTATTTGCAACATTTCACCTCCTCTATAAATTTTATTTCATAGTCTTTAGTAATTTCTGGCAACATAAGTAGATACACAGATGGTAACTCTTTTCTCCAAAAGCTAGAAATAATGTCTCAACATAAATTCTAATCCCATCATTTTATGATTTAGATACTAAATTTCAGAAGGCAACCACACACACAAGTATTGAGACAATACCTGGAGGTGAAAGGGAGAGCACTATAATTCAGTTCAACAGGGCAAGATGTGATTTCACTGATTCAGCAGAAATAAAATTGAAAAGATACCTGATCACACAGGCGTAGAGACCGCTGTCTTGTAGTAATGTTGGTCGGAACCAAATAGAGTCTTCTTCCTTGCTCATTCTACTTCCATCAAAGGCTATTGGCTCTTCGAAGTCTCCAGGACCAGAGCTTTTGTACCACATCAAACTGAGTCCAGCGCTTTGGGCTAGGGAGTAATTTGCTCTGATATAACCATAAAAGAGCGCGCATTTGATTCGGACAGGTTCTCCCACCAAAACTTGATATTTCTTGATATCGACAGACCAATCAGTGCATCCATCAGCTATAGTAAAAAGAGAAAGAGAGATGTTTAAGCAATTAGTTCATTCATTCTTTCAACAAATACATATTGACCACCTATAAATAGAAATATAAAGGACCAGATGCTCCTCTTGTCACAGATGACATAGCAATAGATGGCACTGAAAGTAATTTACCCTGCTAAACACACAATACATTCATCACTTAGTTTGCTTCTGCTGCTCCTTAATCTTAGTTATATCAGTGTTGTGGTTATTGGTCTGTTGCCTTTCTACTCCGAATTCAACATTTTCCCTGTTTGATTATTTCACTGAGGCCACCAGAGCGGGAGTGTGGAGGGGTGGAGAGCCAAAGGGGGAAGGACACCCAATGGACTACGGTGGCGGCATAAGGGTCCTTGGTGGTGGATGTTCTCTCGTGACATACATCAGGAGAGGTGTGCTCCTATGCCTCTGAATCACATATCGTGCTGAGAACCAACATTACCTCAATTAAAAAAATAATACAAAACAGGACAATGGATCTGGACCTTTGAACTCTTTTCCCTCTGCTCGCTGGCACCGGAGTTTTGCTAGCAGATGCAGGAAGACCCTGCGAGGAGGAGGGGGCTTTGCTCCCTGGGTCTAGCAGGCTACCCGAGGGGCTGTTGCAGAGTGCGGGTCTCCCCAGCCCCTGGCCCCTGCCGTGCGCAGCAGCCGGCAGCCTGGGGGCTTTTCAGCAGAGCCTCAGGTGAGATGCCTTCCCATGAACAGCTTTCCCAGGGACCTTCAAGAGCTAATCCCCATCAAATTCCAGAGGGCAAATTTTCCACCAGTTTTTTTTTTTTTGGGGGGGAGGGGAGGATAAGGGCACAAAATGGAATAGAAAAGAACACAAAGGACCATGAAGATGGATCACGGGTGAATTGGTGGTGGGCTACCCAAGGGGAATACAAAATGTAAAAGACATAAATAACAATAAAAATTAAAAATAAATAAATAAAAAATAAATAAAAAAAAAAAACTTTACCCGAGTGGCACCTTAGTGACTGCAGTCATTCAGGACCTCAGGTACTTCCCCAATGAGCTTTGGATCTCAGCTTGGGGTGAGAGGAATGGGACATTCGCTTAGCTGTTCCCACTCTGTCACAGGGGGAACAGCAGCCATTCTTCTAGTCTTTAGGGTTCTCTTTTGCTATGGATTGAACATTTGCGCCACCCCTACCCCCTAAATATTCAGATGTTGAAGCCTTAATGCCCAATGAGATGGTGCTTGGAAGTGGGGCCCTTGGGAGAGAACGAGGTTTAGATGAGGTCAGGCGGGCAGAGAGCCCTCATGAAGGGTGCTTAGAAGACACCAGAACGTGTACTCCCTTTCTCTGCCCTTCCGCGTGCTCACAGAGAAGAGGCCACAGGAGCACACAGTGAGGAGCTGGTCATCTGCAAGCCACAGGGAGGATTCACAGCAGAAATCGAAGTGGCCAGCACCTCCATCTTTACCTCTAAGCTCCCAGGCCTGTGAGAAAATAAATTGCTCCAGTGTAAGCCACTTAGTTTGTGATATTTGTTACGACGTACTGAGCAGAGGAACCAATCTTTCTTTCTTACTAGCCAATCCATCATTACTCCCATACCCTGTTACAATTCATGATCCTTTCCATAAACCTTCCTTGTTCAAATTAGTGTGTGGTTTCCTCTCTGATTTGAACCATACTGATAAAATTAAGGAAAAAAAAGTGGGTGCAGCTCTGGTAGTGTTTTCACAGCCAGAGACAGAGGTAGATGGTCACTTTACTCTGATTTCTGGGAGCATCAGGGGGATTGTAAAGTAGAAACTGTGGTGGGAATGGGGTTGACAGCAGTGCGAAATGGTTGGAGTTTCTGTGCTTCTTGAAAGCACCATCTTTATATGTTGACATCATTTTTAGTCAACATGCACATTTTTAGTCAACATGCACATTTTTAGTCACATGCACATGCGCGCGCGCGCGCGCACACACACACACACACACACACACACACACACACACCACCCACACATCCCCACCCAACAGGCACATGGCCATGATCAGCATTACAGAGAAGCTGTGGATTTCCTGCTGAGATACAGCAACCCGCTCTTAGCAGGGCAATCAATTTGACATTGCTCACAGTGTACAAATGCTGAGAAGGGCAAAAACCGAGAAAAGAAGAACTCTATTAGCAGTAGCATCTGAGTATTACAAGCAGGGTCTAACTGGCTACAGTTTAAGAAGAGCACAATGTGAAGCATCTTGAGAATAGGAAGAAGAATGTAGAATTCATGAGAAAAACGATGGAGATGAAAAGGTAAATGTACATTAGAGCAAAGATGACACACGTGGAATTAATAAACTGCATTTTGATTTTAAAATAGTATCTAACATCTAATAAGCACTTAACTATGTGCTGAGTTTACACATTTTCATTTACCCAACACAAAAATATCCATTGAGGCTTTTAAAAATACTCTCCCCTCTGGCCACCCTGGTGGCGTAAAGGGTTAAGTCTCAGCACTATGAGTCTATAGGCAGCCACTGCAGCACGAGTTCGATCGCAGGTCAGAGAGCTGACCCACACAGCACAGAAGACCTCTCCTGTCTCGCCCACTGCTCCCCTCAGCAGTGTATTTCAGTAGATCCACCTGTTCTGCTCCCCGCTCTGTCTCTGGTGAATCCCCTCATCCCCCACACCTCTGGCCTACACCCCTGCTGTTGTGTGCATCAATAAATAAATCTTTAAAAAACACTCTCCCCTCTATGTGGAATCTTTCTCATCAACTCCATGGCTTCCCCCCAATGGTACCTCCTGGAAAAGGCTTAGCTAACTGTTTCGTCCAAAATGCTACCTTCCTCTGCGGTCACTTGATGCTGTTTGCATCATTGCCATTATTCCTGTTAGTGCCTGCTGTAGGGCTTGCACCACACAATAAGCAGGATGACAGAACTGTACACAAACAGAGATGTCAAGGTTATATAGTTCCATATGATATTGATCAACACAATTTTGCATATTTGTCCTATTGAATGAGAAGAATCCTAGGTGGAATTTTATTTTAAACAATCATAATTGTGGTGATAAGCATGAAATTATCTTATTTTACCACTATATGAAATACAATAAATTCTAGAATCAAGTAATTTTAACTGAGACCATCTGTCAGTGAGGATATTGCTGTTGATGAAAAATCCTGGAACACCTTCAAGGTAACAGTATAAACAGTGAGATGAAATTATCCAAACTCTCAGAAGATTTGAGATAAAGCAAAATGCTTGAAGCTAAGATGAAAAATATTTAGTCTAGAAAGTTCTAAAAAGTTAGCAACAAATCAGTTCAAGAGAACAGAGGATAAGTAGCATCGAGGATAGAGATATTAATACATATTTTCAGAATATGCTTACTAAAGATGTTGAAAAGAAAACCATAAATATAACTGAAAATTAAAGTTATTTGGTATTCAATTATATCAATCAGGAAAAGACTTTCAAACAGCCCAGAGTCACATGGCAAGGAAAAGGCAGAGGAGAAACAAGGAATAATAGCACCTTGGATATCAGAGACACTGTATGTTCATTTAATAAAATCATTTAGTAAAACAGATGTAGGATCTATGACTTAGAAAACTTTACTACCACTAAATGAAATGTATGATGTGCGAAAGTAAACTATCACGTGCAGAGGTTTTAATGTATTTTTGGGAATGACAGCAAACAATGAAAGGAACAATTCAAGATATTTTCAAATAATTTGAATACATTTAAATAAATTATGGATTTACATCTCTCAAGTAATGACATTAAAGCATTTTATTAAATGAAACAGATATTTATTTTTCTTTGCTAGCATTTTGCCTCATTTGCACACACACAGACTCTCATTCTGCATATCAATTTCCTAATATTAAAATAAGTTTAGAGACACAATGACACGCTATCCCTAAGAGTTCAGAATGCACCTCCTAATGACTACAGATACTTTTTTATATGGTCACAAAGTACTTCAGAAAATCTTGTGTAGGAGACATGTCAAATCTTAAAAGAAAATGTGGTAACTTTTTTTTTTTTAAAGATTTATTTTTTATTTTTTATACATACAAGCTGGGGTACAGGCCAGAGGTGTGGGGCGGTGAGAGGGTTCACCAGAGACAGAGCGGGGAGCAGAACAGGCAGATCAGAAACACACTGCTGAGGGGAGCAGCAGGTGAGGCAGGAGAGGTCTGCCGCACCATGTGGGAATCTCCCTGGCTGGGCGTCGAACTCGCAACACGCGCTGCCGACAGCTCCACAGCGCAGCGCCCAACCGCTGCGCCACCAGGGAGGCCCAGAAAATGTGGTAACTTAAAACCTACTTCTTGATGACTAGAACTGCCACTGGTCAGAACTGTTCAGTTTTTCCTTACTCAGCATGAAAGTGTTGCTGGCTGAGGGACAATTATTCTAAAACACATTTCTAGACACCTTTAATTCCACTAAGTAAGTTACCAGGTAACCTTAATTATTTTAAAAATTATCAACAAGTAGTCATGTTGACAAAAGGTATTTAATCTACTTTTCTCTCTGTCAGGATAAAAACCCCTTCTATCAGTCTCTCTCAGAAAGTTGCTATCGGTATTCTTCTTTGATGGGAGGATTCCGTGGAAATACTGTAGTTCAATGACTCCTTCATAGTACATATTCCATTAGCATCAACGGGAGTTTATGAAGCCACAAAGTTGCATAAGGGAGGAGTGGGGGTGTGAAGTACCATAGTCACTCATTTTTGTTACTACCCATAATGTTCTGGGAATTTCTGTGAAGACAGTCATGGAATTAAGATTTAGAACTAGTTCCTTTACATGGAGTTTATACTAGTATACCATTCCATAAACAAAGGCTATATAATGTGGATAATGTAAATATGTTAAAAAGAATAGGAAAGTACTTTTACTGAAGGCACTATCACTACATACATAAGAGTTCAAAATATTTCCGTGGTAACAAGCATGAAAGGTTGAGTTCCTTCATGACAAGTCTAATCATAGAGCTTATACATATCATGTTCTAACATGAAAAAGTAAGACTTTATTTATAAAGAGGTAAATTCTATTACCTCTTAGAGTATGTGCTCGGGTAGGTACATTAGAATAATGTAATTGATGTTCCACATTGACCCCCTTACTAATAAGCTGATATTTCATTTTCCAGCTGCTTGGAGTATTACATGTTCACAGTTAATCTCCTCTTGACAATCACTCCATTGACAGTGGCCAACGTACTGGGAATTTACACCCTCTTCCGTGTGTCCACTGCCAATAACTGACTGCGCTGTGTGTACAGAAAGCTTCTCCTCTGTCTCAACAATTCTATAGTGCTGATCATGCTCCACAACTTTTCAGTGTGTGGACCAGACCAAGTTTCAAGTTCAACTGTGACCCTCCCACTCAGTTCTTTTCCTATTCCTCCCCTGCTCCCCTCCCCCCTTTTAAGGCTTACCCTGAAGAACACCTCAATTAACTGTGTACACCAAAACCCCTGTTCTGGTTTCTGTTCTAGGACAGCTGACCTAGTAGAGGGATATGCAAATAGTTAAGAGCTAGCTTCATTCCAGTTTCTGTTACAGGGGCTGGGGACATCAGTGCCTACAAAACATAGTCGTTATTTTTAAAGCACTCTCATTCTAATAGAATAGACAGAAATTAAAAGCACAACATCGAAATGCAAAGATAAATGCTGAGGACTGGACATAGCTTCCCTGAGAAGGGAAAACATTTGAGATGCTTGTCAAAAGTTAAAAAGTTAATTTTCTCTTTCTTTCTAGCTTATTTCACTGATAACAGGAATACAGGGGAGCCAAATAAGAATGTGACATTCAGCAGGGAAGGAGGGGAGAGGAAGGGCTCAAGAGGGGGGAAGAGGGGAGCACGGAGGACTATGGTGATGGCTCCACGGGTGAACAGGTGGTAGGTAACTTATGGGGAACACACAATAATGTAAAAGATATGAATAACAAAAATAAATAAAATATCTATTAAAAAAAGTTAAAAAGTTAGCCATAACAATAGGCAGGCAGATATTTAATTTGGAGGTGATCACAAAATCAAAGGCACAGAAATAAGGGGCAGCATCGTGGTGCAGGATGTTTAAATGGCTTTGTGGTACAGAGACCAGGTTAAAGCAGGAAATAGCAAGAGATGAGGGAAAAACACCTAGGCAAAGACAGATCGTGAGGTACTTTGATTAGATCTAAAAAATGGTTGGCTTCTTGGTGAAATTAATGGGCAAATATTGAAGCATTTCAATCACAGAGGCGGCAGAGCCAGTCAAATGTTTTTATATGTGTTATGCTGGGTAAATGTTTAGGTAAAGATATAAGGTAGAGGGTTGTAGCCAGGAGAATGATGTTATTAAAGGTCTGAATTTGGCAGTTGTAGCAGACAAGGAGAAATAGGGTGGATTTGAGAACGATTTCAGAATAAAATTGGCAGGAGTGGGTGATGGTCTGAACACAAGCAGCAAGGGAGAGAAATAATGCTAGTTTACTCTGCAATCATGTCTTTTGTCATAGACTGTAATATCCTTCCCAGGAAACTAAAAAAAAAAAAAAGAAAATCAACAGCATCATGTCTCTCAAGTTGCTGTCTTTGAAACACTTTTTATAATTTCTTCATTTAAAATTTTCAGGCAAGGAAAATGTGATGGATTTTGTTAAATGTCTCACAGACAGACCTAAAATGCACATATCTATATATACATATATGCATTTTATGTATTTTCCCTTTCTAAATGTCAATGATCAAAAATAAACATCAGGCATATTGACCTCATTTGTTTCTACCCCTAGTGTGCTTGGAAAAATAGAATTTGGGATATGGATGCATTTTGGGAATGTTGGTCAAGCACATAAACTATCAGACACTGAAAAAAATGACTAAGGCTGGACTTCAGTGAATTCTGCACTTTTCCTATACTGCCTGATTCTTTTTTGAAATATGGACTTTGTCAATGAAAATTGGCAATATTGGCATTCAAGAAAGAAGCAGAGATGACCCCAAATTATTAGCCACAAAATACAATACAAGTTAACCCTCATATCATGCATTGGTTCAAACTACAATTTATCCTCATCTCTCTTTCTGGATGAGGTAGACTATTTCCAGATTCTTGCCTTTAAATATACAGAGAGAGTGGGACAATTTTGGAAGAACTCTTTCAAATATTTTGGAAAGATATGCATGGGTGTAAGAGTCCATGTTACTTAAGAGAGTCTGCCAATTATCAGGCATCCAATTTTTAGAATATTCTTGTCTGACAAACACTGGAAGTTATCATCTATCATCTTTTCAGTGCTGGTCATCTCCAGGTGGATGCAGGCTTGGTCAGCTATTAGCAAATTTCTCCTGATATGTGGTTTCCCCTTCACCAGGCAGCTGGTGTCGAAGAAAATAGGATCCCGGCAGAATTGTCAATTTTCCAGCATATCTTAGCTTCCAAATTCTGCCATATCCTTGACGCTAATATACAAAACCTGTGCAATACACAGTACACCCCTGACAACAATATATCTTTAATTATTTGCTTTTTAATGATGAAAGGGCAACTATAAGAGAGCAAAGGGAAGATAATATTCATTCACGATGTGTCCTTTGATTGACTCAGTTTCTTTTCTCACTTAAGATCATACATTCTTCAAAATTTTGTGTGGTGATTATTGTACTGAATATTTTGTAACCATGACATAATATTCCATGGTAGTGCTACATTATAATTTACTTAACACTTCTGTTGTTAACTAACTTTAAGCTTTCCCTTAGGTTTGACTGCTGTAAATATTTCTGTGATAAAACAGGTTTTTATACAATGACCCGCAACCTTCTCTCAGAAAATAAAGAAAACAAAAAAGGGCATGATTTATTCAGGAAAGAATCTTAGAAATGTGCAATGACTGGAACAAATAATACATTTTTAAGGCTCTAATTTGTAAATCAATTTTCAAAAACTGTCTCATAACCTCCTTTTGCAATAATCCATCTATATAAGTGCCTATTTGATATATAGGCTAAGATTCTATTAAGTATTATGCACTGTCTCTTTAAATGAGCTCCAAGTATAGTTTACCTAATTTTGTTTCAAACGTTAAATGCATCAGCATAAATGTCACTCATCTGATAACTGAAAGGCAAATTGGTAAAAGCCATCCTTTATCAATCTTAAATCTCTAACTGGATTCATCGTACATACTTCACTCTATTTCAGATTATCTTCACTCAACATTATAATTTATTCTCTTTCTAGTGAAAGATTCCTTGAACACAAGCTTTTTCATGTTTTTTTTTTTTTTGGTTCCACTCTACAGAGAAGCCCCTTGCAGTTGACTGAACTAGTTGTGATTGAAAAAATAACTCAGTGAAGTCTCTTGAGGGGTATAGTAAAAGGATCTGTTGCTCTACTTGCGCCCCACCTTTATGACTAGCCTTAGTGACCTCTTGATTTCTTCTCACCTATGATGACTCTCCTGTTCTTTTAGAAGTCACGCCTGTGTTTTGTATCTACCTTTTCCCTGCTACCATTAGGAACTTTTTACTTGACTGGATCATGTCTGGAATGACTCTTCCTTCTTTGAAATGCTGTCTGGAGGTATGGACTGTTAACATCAGCAAGCAAATAATGACACTGACCCAGTATTTGCCCACTCATCCAAAAAGAGAAGAGGAACCATCTCTATGAACAATTCAGGGTTTATTTGAGGTGAGCTTAAAAATCAGTTTTCAATGTCAACAGTTCCTCAGAGTCAGGAGCCCATTTGCAGTGTGTTCAGCCAAAATGTTACAATATTCTCAGGGCTCTGGATGCAGAACCATGGAGGATATGAGTTATCTCTTTCTTGGAGAGGTACATCCAACCAAGCCCAAAGAGCATACCATAGGATTGAAACAGCAGTCTGGCCTTGGTCTTTGCTGCACATAAATTTTACCTTGATGCTCTAATGTATATCTTTCCTGGGTGAAAAAAAGAAACATCTTGTCCAGGGCAAATGAAGTCCAACTAAGTATATCTTCCAACAGGAAAAAGAGGAGAAATAGACAACTGACTTGTAGATGAAATTCAGCGACATTGACTATTGGTTTCCTTTCCTTGCATTCTTTTCTAAGTTTGAGGACTGTTTTGATCCCGACTGGCAAGGAACTGCCTATATGTGGAGGTAAATATTAATCAAGAATCTCTGATCATAAGTTGATTTTATAATCTACAGTCCTTTGCTATTCCCTGAATGTCTCTTTACCCAAAATAGTAGCCCTTCCTACCCACCCATGCTCCTCAAAGGAAGCACAAAGAAATACACATGTATAAATGCAATGCTTTTAGATCCTATCTATTGCTTCCATCGATCAGTTCTACTTTTAAATTATTATGCCATGTAGAATTTCTTCTAGACTGTTAGACCTATTTCTGAGATACTTCTTCTGTACAGAGTAGACAGTAATCAGTCTTGGGTGTCAGACAGAGCTCAGTGAGGCCTTTGGAAATTGACAATCAACTTCTCTGTGCCCCAGATTATGTCATTCATTTACCTGGCATCCACTGTAGGACAGGGAACTCTCTAGGTGCTGGAAGTAGAGTGATGAACAAAACAGAGTTTCAAATCTCACAGAGAAGACAGACAAAGTCATGGTCATATAGTGCATGCAGAAGCAAAAATAAATCAAGTGAGAAGGTTAGAATACCTGGGTGGTACCCTATAAGGTGGTACTCAATAAGGTGGCCAGAGGCGAGATTCTCAAGAGCTAACATGTGAGCAGAGAATAAACTGGGCAAGTGTGTGGGACAGTGTGCTTCAAATCAAAGGTCCTGAAATGGGAATACAGTGGATATGTCTAAGGGAGAGCAGGGAGGCTGGGATTGTTGGAAAGAGTGAGTAGAACCATATGGCCAGATCCTCCAAGGTTTTCCTCAACTGTAAGATGTGGAGAGTAAGTATTATTTCTCAGAGTTGAGGTAAAATGTTGGAAGAGAGAACTCTTCACCTCACCCTTTGCTAGTGGAGGAATTCCTTTGCACAGTATTGTCTCTTCGTGGCAGTATTGCTCTTCAGTGGTGGCGCCCCACACATTCACATAGCCACCCTGATGCCCACCTTTAGTCAGTCACCATGTACCATAAACACTTTGCGTTAGTTTCCAAGCGTGGCTGTAAGAAAATAACACAAACTAAGGGACCTGAGGAACATAAATTTGTGCTTTCACGGCTCCAGAGGCTAGAAGTCCGAAATCAAGGTGCCAGTAGGGTTGGTTCTTTCTGGGCACTACCAGGGAGAATCTGCTCCATGTCCTTCCCCTAGCTTCTGGGGGGCGCAGGCAATCTTTGACGTTCCTTGGCTTGTAGACACTTCACTCCAAATTCTGCCTTCATCACATGATACTGTCGTGTGTCTCTATGTCTGTGTCCCTTCTTGTTTTTGCCCACACTTGCATTTGGCCTAGGAAATAGTCTTCATAGGGGTTGTTTTTCCTTGCATGTGTCTAGGTGAGCAAGTCCTCAATACTTTAAGATAATTTTCTCTGGACCATTCTTTGGTAATTCATCTTAAAGGTCCATCCCTCTGTGTTGGGTGACATGCCTGCTTTGACTAGCAATAACTTCTGCTTAAGACTCATACTGTCTTTGAACCTTTGTTTTTCTTTTCTTAATATGTGAAATTGATATGAGCAAGTGCCTAAAATACAGCAGATGTACTCTTTCCTAGTCTTATACTGAACAGGAGCATGAAAACAGCCACTGTGTAAACACACACAGAAGCACATTGTACTACGTGAAAATCTGGTTATACTGGGCATAGGAAACTGATATATATATAATAACATCTTGAAGTATATGGTCCATATTTTAAAAGCAGAGCAATATCAATGTAGTTCAGAGAATTTTTTTCAATAATTTTTTCTGCTATCTAATATATACCTTAATTAGCATATAACATAGTGAGTTCATAATAGCTTACGTGTATTAATCACTGATCTGTGGGGGCTTTGAGAACTGGGACTTTATCATATATCTATGTCTGTATCTACCTACCTGTCTAGCTATTATCATGATCACCTATCTATCTAAATTCAATCTATTTTTAAGTATATATCTATAGCTATTTCCATATCTATATCTTTTTGCTTTGCCATTGTGATTGAACAAATATGAGTTCACTTAAGTTGGCATTGAAAATATTCAGCTTGGATGTCAGCATAATCACTTTTAACAAGTGTCTCTAGGTTATCTTTAGCCTTAAAAATTTGGGAAACAATAATGTACATTTTCCTTTCTTTATAATATAGCAAAGGATGTCAATTTTTTGACTAACAGTTTTATTTCACAGAACAGAACATGGTTCAGAACTCAATAAATCCTTGCTGATTTATTAAACAAAGCATATTCTACATCCATTAGGCATATTGTGATGCTACTTATCTAGTTCATGTGTGTCTCCACAAAAACCCTCTATCAGGGACACAAAACAGATAAGGATATGTGCATACTGATAGGTCAAAACGTATTGCCAACTTCAAGCATTTTATTCCCTTGGGCCATTTGTTGGACATGGGATTAAGTATCAACATGATAAGCAACACACCAAACAAACAGTGATCAGATTTAATATCTTTCCCATTTTCAAGGCACCTCACAGGGAAAGGACTGTTGGGTAATAGAACAGCCACCCTGCAAACTGATCCTTTAAAGAGAAAGTATCAGGGCTTAAGGCACTTATTTACTTTCATTTTGTTTTAGAACATACAGCAGAAAAGAATTCTGTTTTGAAAGATTGTGAGTTAGAAATGTCTTTACAGTTTAGAGCAACCCCAGTGGATTACTGTTCACAGCAATAAACAAACAAAATATTCATGTGTTAGTGTTCAAATAGCATGAATCCACATTTTGCCAGCCACCTACTATGTACGACTCACTGTTCTATAACAAAGATCACTGAGAATAATGTTGAAATTGAAGAAATCCTCTTTTTGCAGGGAAATATGTGTCAACAACTACATATAACACAGGGCAGAATGGAGGAACTTCAAGAGTAAAGACAGCATTCATTA
The DNA here is from genome assembly GCA_004024925.1 of Scalopus aquaticus. Classification (NCBI taxonomy): domain Eukaryota; kingdom Metazoa; phylum Chordata; class Mammalia; order Eulipotyphla; family Talpidae; genus Scalopus; species Scalopus aquaticus. The sequence continues at coordinate 80,568 of PVIJ01003729.1, forward strand.
CTTTGGAAACACAGTATTAATAAGAAGTTTGTTCTTTCTCAAAACAGAACTATTTCCTATTTTTAAAATAAACTAATGGAGCAGAAATCTGACTGGGAAGATCAAAAAGGATTTAAGAAAGAAATGGAATTTGAATTGCGCCTGAATTCAAAAGCTGAAAATCAGAAAGAAAAAATTCGACCCATGGGGACCCTAGTTAGACAGGTCAGTAAAAGGTAAGGCTGGCAATGATGGGAAGGAATGGTGAAAGAGAGTAACTGAAGTAAAATAAGATCTAAAGCACAGGTCTGACAAGATACTTGAATTTAAGTATCTAAGTCAAGTTAAGTATTTAAGTCAAGAAACTTGAATTTAATTCTGCAGCCAGTAGCTTACCAGCTTTAGTGCATATCAGAATCATCGCAAGGACATATTAAAAGACAGATTGTTTGGCTCCATTGTCAGAGTTTCAGGATCAGAGGGCACTGAATATTCATCCCTAAATAAGCCCCCCCCCCGGTGATTATTCTGGGAAGACACTTTTGAGACCTACGAGTCCAGGCAATGTAGACGATGGGAAATGTCTACGAAGGAAAGGAAGTGGTATTATTTGATGGACGGTTTTGTAAGACCACGCCAGTGGGAATGCCAAGGAGACAGTTATGGGCAGGGAGATCACTTAGAAGGTTTTTAAAGTAGAAGGAGTGAAAAGAAGAAGTGGCAAAGGATATGAAAGGAAATTTGGGGGAACTGTAGAGGTAGAATGAACAGGATGGAAAGATTGATCAGAGAGACAAGAGGGAGAAGGAGGAGGCAAGGGTGACTCAGAGGTTTCAAGAGAAGATTTCTGACATGACTATGACATCATGAATGGAAACAAGGAGCATAAGCAGACTCAAGCGTCACAGGACAAGTATGGTTGGGGTAGAAGACTCATTTGTTATCGTACAACACATTTTCTGCCTTCACAGCAGGTGTTTTAAACAGCAGAAAGGTACTGCTTGCACGGTCTGTACAGCTAAAGCACTTCTGAGTAGCTTTTTCACATTGTAAAGTCTGCTGGGGATTAGGGTCCCCTAGAATTAAGAGAAAAATTTAAGAGAAATGGAAATGAAGTCAGTCATGTGTTTTAATATGCATCTGCTTTCATATGAATAATATCACACAGATTGTCTATTTGATTAACTTCTTGCAGAGATTGTGGGGGCAAATTAAACACACACAGTTTGTGTATTGCTCCTTCAAGTGAATTTGTAAGTGAGAGTTTTAAAAAAGGTTAGAGCCATTTTGTAGTGATGCTGAGTCTATTTTTATCACTGTAGAAGTGGTCTCATGAAAAAACAGAATACACCGGCACATAGTAGCTTTACACACAACTATTTGGGCGTTCATAGTCTGCATTCACACATATAATCATACGTCTATTATGATGGGAATCTATTGACACACTGCATTTGGTTCAGGGTATTACAAGCAACTAGGAACACACCTCCTAGGTCTAGGGCAAATTTGCATACATTTTTTGCAGGCTGATAAATTTGAGAGCTTGCACTTACATGAAAAACTGTACTGTCTGACCCTTTGTTAAGCAGATCGCTGATATGAGGTGTCCAGGAATGGAGGGGACGGAGTAAGAATGAGATGTGGGTACATGGACTCTGTGGCGGAGTATGAATGTTCTGGAGGTAGGAGAGCTATGGTGACCACACCAGAGGGGAGAAATCCTACACTGTCAAAATATTAACAAGGATATGAAACAATGGTGCTTCATTAAAAAATTAATTAAAAATGTGATTGCTCAGCGACATGGATGGAATTAGAGGGGATCATACACAGTAAAATAAGCCAGAAAGAAAGAGAAAAATATCGAATGGTTTCACTTATAACAGGACTATAGGGAGGCCGGGTGGGAGAGAGTCAATCAGTGGGGGGGGAGGGGGGAAGGAAGGAGCCGGAGGGAGGGAAGGGAAAGGGCACAAAATGGAATAGAAAAGAACACAAGGGACCATGGAGATGGATCACGGGTGAATTGGTGGTGGGCTATCCAAGGGGAATACAAAATGTAAAAGACATAAAAAACAATAAAAATATATATTAAAAAAATGTGATTGCTAGATGAAAAAGCAACTACACTGGACAGTTGTTAATAGAGATGCCTAGTAACTTCAAAGCAAATTTAGTTGCTTCCATGTTACTTAACAATTCAATGATCCCAATCAATCATCTTTATATGCTGGCTTAAGTAAGATTATCTTCATAGACTGTTTATTAATACTGATTAAACTCAAAACTAGAGAAATCTTCTGGCCTAGTAGATGCTACCTCATGATAACATTTATTGCAGTTGGTTATTACTATTTCACACAATATTAAATTCTCAACACGTGACAGTTTGCTTCATAGCAAAGAGTTTGCACACCTCTGAAGAACATACAACTTTGCATGGTTAATGCAGATCAATCTATTTTTCCCACTGTTATACCAAAAAAGTGTAACTGGGTTCCTCTGCATACACCTCAAAAGTTGACCGCAACCCTTAGTAATCACACCGTAACTCTTTCCTTTATAATGATTCAGAACATATTTGAATTTTTGCAGGAAGAAGTGATTTTATAGTATTTAAGTCACCTCTGGAAGGAAGTATCATCGATTGATTCTTTATTTCAACACATATTGATGGGGGTGCCAGCTGTATTACTGGAACTGTTGGGGTTGGAATGAAGGATTTGATAGTCTTACTGCTATCACATTAAGCAGGGTTCCCTCCTTTTATTCTAAACATATAGCTGATGCTGTTCCCAGAGGAATATTATTGGTAAGATGGGCTATTTGTCTAAAATCTTACTTCCTTTTATCCAGGGTGATATTCATGGATATGGTCAAAGCTAAACAAGGCAATGCTGTGGGTTCCTTTTAGTTCTCATTCATTAAGGTGTTTTTTAAAAATATGTCTTCTTTTATTGTTTCGTGGGCTCTATTTATTTATATATTTTTAAAGATTTTTAAAAATATTTTTTAAATATTTATTTATTTATGCGTACAAGCTGGGTACAGGCCAGAGGCGTGGGGGAGCTAGAGGGTTCACCAGAGACAGAGTGGGGAGCAGAACAGGCAGAATGATGGAAATACACTGCTGAGGGGAGCAGCGGGCGAGGCAGGAGAGGTCTGCCATGCCATGTGGGAATCTCCCTGGCAGGGCATCGAACTCGCGTCACCGCTGCCAACAGCTCCACAGCGCAGTGCTCAACCACTGCGCCATTAGGGAGGCCCTGTTTCTTGGTTTTTAAAGGCAAGTTTTCATCTTTATATTTGACAGCAAGGGCTACTCTGGTCTTTGCAGAGATGCACTTGGGTACCATGCAATTATGAGTAATAAATATTTACTGTGAATGCATAAAGCCTGTGCATTCTCTTCCCTTATTTTCATTATTGTGCCATGAAATAGTCAATCATATATTCTTTTATTCTATAAATTGGAAAATACTGAATAATTCAACAGCTTTGAAATTTCAGAACTTCATTCGCTGCAGTAGCTGTAGTCCCTGATCTCTATTTTAATATGCTGCCAGTTATTGCAAGTCATAATAGTACAATACAGGACCCAGGATGAATATCACTCACTCAGTTGTTTTCTTGAATGGCTTCGGGGTATGAAGTAAACTATACTATATCACTGTCCCCATAATGAGATCGTTCTGCTGGATAAACAAGCATCCTGAAGGCTCTACCTGCTGACAGGACCCAGCAAACCAAATATTTAACACTTCACAGAGGCTCCTCCCTGCCATTCTTCAATACTGCATGCATCATTTTCAAGACAAAATTTGATGCAAAGAAGTAGAAAATTGAGCTCCTGACTCCTGGGTCCGTTGCTACAACCTGGCTTAGTAACAAAGCCTCAATTCAATTTCTGGGTTCTGTGAGGTAATAGAAGTTTCAAAGTTCCCAATAAGATTGTGGAAATCTAAATTCTTGTTCTATCTGACCAATTTACAACACAGCATTCAGTGAAACCAGTCCACCCAAGGAAACCACTGAAACAAAGCCTGGAGTTAATACAGTGCTTGTTCATTTGCTTGAAATATTCACTGAAAAAATTGACTCAGGCAGAAAAGGAAATGTTTCCATTTCACTGTTTAAAAGGTGACACTTTTGCTATAAAAACACTTCTTTCACTTTTAGGATGAGGGCTCATAGAAGGGGAAAAAAGCAACACAGTTCAGAAATAATATTTTTTTTCATGTGTGGGGTATTAGAATACTAAATTGAGTTGAATGCGTATATATATATTTTGTGTGTGTGTGTGTGTGTGAATGTGTGCTGTTTTTACCCCAACTTTGTATTATGCTAATAAACTTATGGTCTCATAGTTTTCTTTCATAAACTACACAACAGAATGATGCCAGAGGCATGCTCTTTGTAGTCTATAGTTCCTGTGCATTGCTCCCATAATGGAATTGCATTGAGGGATACATGCTTTAACAATCAGGAACAGAGAGCTGGAGAGTTCTACTTTACCTAGGGGAGACAAAAAAGGCCTTCATGGGCATGCAAAAGAGGAAGATTTGAGATTATCATGAGTTCAGTGACCTCAATTCTAAGAGGTAGGAAAAGGTACACTGATAATGTAGTTAAGTGAGATACATATGAAAAAAATCCGTTTTGGATATAATACAGAGTTTGGGGGTCCAGTATAGACAGTGACATGTAAATGGTTGAAGAAAGAGGACCATTTGGCTATTTGTATTCCCTCATGCCTAGGCCATCAAGATCTATTGGTGCAAATATGGCAGTGGAATAACTAGGGAGGCAGGCAAATACTTCTTGTCTTGGTTTTTGGTAGTACATTCCCAATTATAAAAATATTTATTGAGACCTTTTTAGGTGCAAAATGTACAGCACATCAAATTACTGTACAAAAGTGTTTTATTATAAGGGTGCTTGAGATTTTATTTCAGAACTAAAAAGAAGCCAAGTATAAGTTCTAGGGACTTTCTTTGGTCTATGGTTCTTTCGTTGATGATTCAATTGGTGTCTCTAGTTTTCTAAGCTTCACAGGGGCCAGCAAAAGATGAGAGAATTTGAGAAAAGATGATCTTACAGATCAGATTCTCCCTCTTTGAGAAGAAACAAGTGGCCTTAAAGTAGATGTAGACCAGAGAAGCTGCAACAATCACATATAGGCCAAAGTTAAAACGGAAGAACAACCATGAATAAATAGAGAAATCTAGTCCTAGAGAGATACAAGTGGAGGCAAAGCTCAAAAAGAAGCTTAGAAAACTAGAGACACCAATAGAATCATCAATGAAAGAACCACAGACCAAAGGAAGTCCCTAGACCTTAATATTTGGCTTCTTCTTAGTTCTGAAACCAAATCTCGAGCATCCTTCTAATAAAACAATTTTGTAAGTAATTTGATGGGCTGCAAATTTTGCACCTAAAAAGTTCCATGAAATATTTTTATGATTTAGAATGTGCTACAAGAAAGAAGGTTTTCTGTATTAACCATTACTATTATGTAATAGGCATAGTTCTTATTATTTGTAAAGTTTGTTGTTAGTAGCTCTGTATACATTTCCTTTTCAAAATTTTTATTGAAGGAACATTGCATCATATGTTTCAGATACGCATCATTACAAATCACCATTTGTATATAATACCTTAAGTTTACCACAAAAAGCCCAATTCTATCCTTCACCACACAACTGACCACTTTTACCTAGTTTACTCATCCCTTTCACCCCTTCCCTCTGACAGCCATCCCTTTGTTTGGTTTATCTATATACCAAATGTGAATTGAAATCATATAGTGTGTGTCCTACTCTGTTTGATTTATTTATATGTATTATATTATTAGATATTTAATTTATTTTAACTTTCATCATGTAATATATATGTCATCCTATGTACATTTTTGAGGAATTTTGGACTTTGTGTTCAGCTTCAGTATCAAAGGAGGATTACTGGGAAAAGGGGTATCATATTTTTGCCAATTTGCTTCCATAGAGAGTGTGACAACATTTATTCCTATATACAGTGTACATGAGAATATCCTTTTCACAGCATAGCTATATGAACTATATTTTTAATCTATTGCACTATCTTCCATTCCGTGCCCATTCTCCTCTTTCTGTTTCTTCTTTTAAATATATAAACAATGGTGGTCCCTCATAAGATTTTCTCCAGCTTAATCGTTTTTGTATATTTTTCCTTCAATTTCTAAGTGAACAGTGAAGACTGAAATCTACCTATCTGTGTTCCTTTTTGGTGATTTTCCAAACTGTCATCCATTGTTAATCTTTGTAAGCACTAAGTACAGTGAGTGCTTGTATCTGGTGGCTGCTGAGGGGTGTGGACTAGCTTATTCATGTACTGTCTTACTCTGTGCCTTACCTCAACCTGTCAGGTCATAATTGGTGATCTCTTCTAATACAATTAACCTTTATTGCTTATGAAAACATTTTGATTTCTATCATGCTCCATTAGTGAATAATGATAAACAATTTTAAATCTTTAAACTTACACATGCACACATGAATAAAAACATGCCAAAAGATTTCATATCTTCTCTTCTCCTGAGTGTTTTCATGTAACAAACAAAAACTCTAACCAAATTATCAGCTGTTAAAAATAAATTTATTCTATTTCAAGAACAGGGAATTAAATAAATTTATCACCCTATACTAATGGCAAAACATCCATGAACTGATATGTTAAAAATAGATCTTTATCTAAAATTGCCAAAGCCATGTATACCAGCAAGTAGAATAGATGATTTTGATTTTCACCTCAGAAATAAGTACACATGCACACAAACTCCGTATCAAATTCCATGACTTAAACAATTAACACTGAGGATAGAATAATGTGGCAAAACCATGATGAATGTATTTGTTAATTGGTTTTCTCTTCAAGGATTCCAGTTTTAGACAAGCAAAATATGTGCAGTAAAAAAAGACAAATGAGTAAAATTGTGCATCGCCTTTCTCTTTCAATTTCATGTCCCTAAGGTTGAAATCTGCTTTATGGCAAGTTCAGCAATGCCTTTATTTCTGTCTTTGCTCTCCAATTGTCCTGAGAACTCTTATACCCCATTTACTTCTGCTCCTTTCTTCTTGAGGGTAAATCACAAATATGGAATAGTAGAGGCCTGTTTTAGAGGCCAGGATTTGAGTTCAATATATATTCAAACAGACACTGATTTGCTCTGAAAGGAAGGATGCAATAACTCCCCGGAGTTATCAGAGTTCTCTGAGGGCTCCACTCCCAGCTCTCTTGCACCTCTGCACAATTATTCTGATCAGTGGCACACACGGTAAGGATATCAGCATTAGGAAGTTCACTGAGTTTGGGACCAGAGGTCTAACTGGGACCAGCCTAAGAGTGGACCATAAAAAGGGACTGCAGAAGCCTGGTTCCCTCATGAGAAGTTCATGACTATGGAATTTTAAACAGTTTCAGTAACTCATGTCCACTAATAGTCTCTAATTAAGCCACAACCTTTTAAATAAACTGGCAATTAGTTATGTGAAGCGTAAACAAGAAGATAATTCTTTAATGGGCTGTTTAGTTCTACATACATTAGACATTCTCTTCAGTCTAAATAGTCACATATATTGTTTGTGCTTATTTCTCATTCACTTAGACACAAATACACATTCTATTGCCAATCCGAACTGATTCTCATTAAACTATATTTTAAACAAGTAAAAGAACTAGAATAAATAGTATTTTTGGAAAATAACTACTAGAAAATTGTCGATTTCATCTCCATAAAAACTTGTATGTACATTCTCCAAAAAGAGATAACAAAATGCATATGTTCAAAACTTGATTATATAATACAAATTTTCCTTGTGTCTATATAATAAATGCAGTAAAATCCCCATTAAAACATTCCTGTTTAGATAGTCTATCTGATTACATTGCATACCCAAATTATTTTCTCTGATAAGTAAGCATAGTTGTATGTTCTATTCCACTTCTATGCTACTGAAAGTCCTTAATATAATTGTATTCATTCTCTGGGGTCCTATTTTGCTATTGGCTATTACAAATTAAATGAATAAATGCCAAATTAAGTAACAGAAAGTAAAAATAGCAACACAAAATAAATTCAATACTTCAGGGTCAATTCAACCAACCGAGACTGATTGGTTTTAAGGGAAGGTATCTTTTATTTAGATAGCATTAACAGATACATCATATTTCAAAAAAAAACTACTACCTGATTATTCACTTTCTAAATTTAAGAACCTTGATTTATGAACACACATTTATCCATGATTATTTAAATTTTTCTGAACAATGGAAAGGTATGCAGCTTAGACTCCAATAAAAACACTTTAAACAATAGGCAGAAAGAGTGTTCAACAATAGAAAAAAATCAATGAAATCAAACCTGGTGCTCTGAAAAAAATAAAATTGATAACTCATTAACAAGGCAAACCAAGAAGCAGAGTTTGACTATGGTGACCACACCTGAGGAAAGAAAACCTATACTGTAAACAGTTATATAAAACAACGGCACATCATTAAAAAAGTAGAGTTTGATAAAAACCATAGTGTAATAATTACTTAGACTAGTTTGTATTTTATAAACAGGTATGCAGAGTAATTGAACATCTAGTTCTAAGATTAGAGCATATGATATATGTATTAGACAGATATTTTCTTTTTCTTTTTTTAACGATTTATTTATTTATGCATACAATCTGGGGTTCAGGCCAGAAGTGTGGGGGAGGGGTGAGAGGATTCACCAGAGACAGAGTGGGGAGCAGAACAGGCAGATCGACTGAAATACACTGCTGCGGGGAGCAGCAGGCGAGGCAGGAGAGGTCTGCTGCGCCATGTGGGTCAGCTCCCTGGCTGGGGATCAAACTCATACTGCAGTGGCTGCAGGTAGCTTCACAGTGCTGAGACTTAACCCCTTGCACCATGAGGGAGGCTCCTAGACAGACATTTTCAACTCCTGTTTTATTTTTTCCCGTTTTACTAAGAAATATTTGATATACATCACTGTATAAGGTTAAGGCATACAGCATGATTATCTGATTTACATCTATTGTAAAATGATTACTAAAATAGATTCAGCTAATATCCTTATATAGATACAATAATAAGAAAAAAAAGGAAATGGGAAAAAAATCTTTGTGATGAGAACTCTTCGAATTTACCATCTTTACAACTTCCCCTTACCACTTACAGTAGGGTCAGCCACGGACATCATGCTGTACATGACTTTCCTAGCCCTCATTTATCTTATAACTGGATGTTGTTCCTTTTGACTACCCACTTGCAATTCCACCTCTCTCTACCCTCCACCACTGGAAACCAACAACAAAGCCAATCTCTTCTTACAAGTATTTTCTTTGCTTTTTAAGATTCAACAAATAGGTGAGATCATGAAGCATTTGTCTTTCTCTTTCTGAGTTATTTCACTTAGCCTAATGATTTCAAGGTCGATATGCGTGTCACCAATGCTGGGATTCCCTTATTTTTTATTGCTGAATAATATTCTACGGTGTTAACGCATGTATATGTACACACACACACACACACACACACACACACACACACTATCAAAAAAAGCTAATATATCTTCCAGAGAACATCGGGGGACTATGTCCTCCCACTGTTCTTAAAAGAAGAAAATCATGATTCCTGCCTCTATTAAAATCATACTAAGTGTAGAAAAAAAAAAGGCAGACTTTTGAATATAGTACCTTTGTGGCCAATTTGCATTGAAAGTATCTATACAAAATAGTATAATATACTGTAAGGATAAAATACCATGAGCAGGGTGTCCCTGGTGGCGCAGCAGTTAAGTGCTGCGCTGTGGAGCTGTGGGCAGCAGCGACGCGAGTTCGATGCCCTGCCCGGAGAGATTCCCACATGGCACAGCAGACCTCTCCTGCCTCGCCCGCTACTCCCCTCAGCAGTGTATTCCGGTCCATTTGCCTGTTCTGCTCCCCGCTCTGTCTCTGGTGAACCCTCTCGCTGCCCCACGCCTCTGGCCTGTACGCCAGCTTGTATGCATAAATAAAAAATCTTAAAAAAAAAAAATACCAGGGCTCCCTGGTGGCGCAGCGGTTGAGCGCTGTGCTGTGGAGCTGTCGGCAGCCCGTGATGTGAGTTCTATGCCCAGCTGGGGAGCATCCCACATGGCGGGGCAGACCTCTCCTGCCTCGCCCGCTGCTCCCCTCAGCAGTGTATTTCTGATCTGCCTGTTCTGTTCCCCACTCTGTCTCTGGTGAACCCTCTCGCCGCCCCATGCCTCTGGCCTGTACCCCAGCTTGTATGTATAAATAAAATAAATCTTAAAAAAATACCATGAGCAAAGGATAAAAAGGAAATTTGATCACCTCCATGGACACATATAAAGAGAGTATACAGTATTTTGTATGTGTGTTCAGTGTAAACTTAGCTCCTATGTAATTAATTAATTTAAAATATTTTAGAAAAGATAAACAGCATATTTTCCTATTCCCTACTTGGAAAGATAAACTATATTGGAACATTTTTAATTTGAAGATCTGTAACTTTTTAAAAATTCAGTTAAATGAGGTAATACTGATTTGAAACACTATATATCATTTAGGGGTACAGGTTCACATCTCTTCAGATGTGTGTTACCCCAACACACCCACCACCAAGTCACCCATAGTCCTTCCACCAGGGTCTATTGGGCAGCCTCCCCACTTTGCTTCCCCTTCCCCCTCTAGTAACCTCAGTTCTACAAAGAGACGGAGACAGAGATAGCGAAGTGCGGGAGGGGAGGAGGGAGGACAATGGATAAGACTGTCAATAAATAGAAATACTGGGCCTCCCTGGCGGCGCAGCGGTTAAGCACTGCACTGTGGAGCTGTTGGCAGCGGTGACGCGAGTTCGACACCCAGCCAGGGAGATTCCCACATGGCGCGGCAGACCTCTCCTGCCTCGCCCGCTGCTCCCCTCAGCAGTGTGTTTCCGTCCATCTGCCTGTTCTGCTCCTCACTCTGTCTCTGGTGAGCCCTCTCGCTGCCCCACGCCTCTGGCCTGCACCCCAGCTTTTATGCATAAATAAATCTTAAAAAAAAGGTAAAAAAGTTAAAAAATAAATGAATAAATAAATAAATAGAAATACTAGTGAGGGGCCTCCCTGGTGGCTCAGCGGTTAAGTGCTGTGCTGCGCTGTGGAGCTATCAGCAGTGGCAATGAGAGTTTGAAGCCTGGCCGGGGAGATTCCCACATGGCACAGCAGATGTCCCCTGCCTCGCCCGCTGCTCCCCTCAGCAGTGTGTTTCCATCGATCTGCCTGTTCTGCTCCCCACTCTGTCTCTGGTGAACCCTCTTGCCACTCCACGCCTCTGTCCTGTACCCCAGCTTTTATTCATAAATAAATAAATCTTAAAAAAAAGAAATAAATCTTAAAAAAAAGAAAAAGAAACACTAGTGAGCCAGTTCTAGGGTAGCTATCATAGAGCCCTGGTACTTATGCCCTGGATTACCACTCATTCCTTATTCCTCCAGTTGTCTTTTTTATCCCTAGCCGAATAGTGATGGTTGGATGTGATAAGAAGACTTAATTCCTTCTTACTACAGTTGAAACCATGAACTTGACTTATCCCTGTAATACAAGCTTATGATTTGACTAGGGATTATTTTATTTCAATTCTTTACTTTGCACAGCATGCTCAGATATACTGAAGGACAGTCAGAGTTAAAACTGCCAAATACTTTGAGAATAATCAAGTTCTGCAATCTATATTCTTCCCTCATTACTACTATATGAGACTATTTTCAGCATCATTACTGAGGATTATGTGAAATACAACTGCGATATAAACATTTCTGCTTTACCATCCTCAAGGTAACTGAGTATCAACTACCTTGTTACTTTTGTTTTCCCAGTTTATGTTCACTGAAATTATTTTGGGGAAAATAATAACGTGAACATGATTAGTAAGGAATGTACAATGCATACTCTTTCCTTCTTGATGCATAAAAAATAAATTATATCAGAAAAGTATATAATTTATTCCAGATGTATATAACTTATTTTTTATTTTTTATGCATCTGGGAGGAAAGAGTATGCATTGTACATTCCTTACTAATCATGTTCACGTTATTATTTTCCCCAAAATAATTTCAGTGAACATAAACTGGGAAAACAAAAGTAACAAGGTAGTTGATACTCAGTTACCTTGAGGATGGTGACTGAGCATCAACTACCTTGTAACCCTCGATAAGCTCACTCTTTAAAGGGAGGACAAGCAAATAACAGCAATAAATATGATTTATTGCTACAGGTGATTGATATGAACAACGTATTTCGGCATCACAAGATAACAAGAAGGGTCAGTGAACGTTAATATGACCCTTTGTCAGATCTAGTAGAAAAACATAAAATATCAAAATTGACTCACCTTTGAGGGATTACATTCAATCTTTTGGTGACTAGCATTTGATTCACGGTAACCTCAGAAACTCTAATTTATTTTGTTACTTTGGGATAAAGGTTTACTTGAGTCACATTTCTGACTACTCTAAATTTTGAACCTGTTGCACATTGCACTGAACAGATTTCACAACAGTTACCTTCACTATTAAAATATTAACAAAGGAAGAATAAAGTCACACAGTTACGGAAAGATTCTACCTCTAATCAGCAATAAGGAAATTAAAAGCATACTATTAATATAGTCATTGTTATTTTGACTATTAGAAACTTAAAAAGAATGAAACTCAATGTAACAGAGACTGTGGTGAAAATGGCATATTCATCCACTAAGGAGGTAATTACCTACTAATTTATATTTTAAATCAAATTCACTCTTTCACTCACTCAAAAATATTTAGTAAGTGTGTATACAGGAGTAATCGCAACTAATACATATTGAGAGCCTGTAGTGTGGCAAGCACGATGCTCCTAAGTGCATATGCATAATTTCATTCATCTGTAGGAAATCTAACATATTAGGCATTATTATTATTGTGCCCATTTCTTATTTGTATCCAAGGACAGTCTATACAGGTGAGAGATAGGACACAAACTCTCAGTCTGATTTACCATAATCCAAAGCACCAGACAACATATTTAGCATTGCATACATAGTGGTAAATGAGACAGGCATGGTACAGACCTCCAAAGAGTTGTATCTAGTGGAGAAGTGAGGTATTTATCAAGTAAACCAACAAGTGCTTGTTTAATAATATTACATACTGCAAAAAAAGCATGAAATAAAGGAACAGTAGTATTCGAGATACTGATAACCACTTTAAATTGGGGAGTTGTGGAAAGTCTCTCCATAAGTGAAACATTAAAATTGACTCCTGAAGAATAAGAAGAGCACAGCCACAGGAAGCACTGGAAGAAGAATATTCCAAAGAGAAGAAACAGCAACAGTAGGAGAGTCCATGTGTTCTGTTAGACAGGAAGTTAGAGACAGAGGTGGAGAGCGGGGCAGATTAAGAAACATGAATTTTATTTTATGCGCAATGGGAGTCTCTGCAATGAAAGGAAACACTAAATGATGGATCAGAGGGCAGGGAACAGTGGCATTGAAGAGGGACAAAGTTGCAAGCCTGGACTTTGAGTTGAGCCACAGGATGGATAATGGTAACATTTACTACGCTGAGGAGATCTGAAGGAGGAACCTGTCTGTGGGGAAGATCAAGAATTTAGCCAAGGACATGAAATTAGTTGCAACTCTTCAAAAATTAGAAAAAAGCATTTGTAAAAAGTACAAAGGGGTTATTTTTTAGCCGACAATTTACCAATTCAGTAATTTTTGTTCCATTCCTTTGAAGAATATGATTGAAAGTTTTATAGGAATCAGCTTTTCAAAACTATCAAGAATAAGTAGAAGTCAAAGGCTGCAGTGTTTAGCAATCATGGTTTTGATTTTTATAGGGGTTCTCTTGTCAACAATGATAATAGATCCACATTAACTTCCTTGGTGTGTTTACCATATGCAAGACAATATGCAAATAATCCGCATTCATTGAATCATCATTTAATGTAATCATCGAAAAAAATCATCAGAGTGAGTGGATAGGTAATTTCATACTCTCCATTTTCAAGATGAGGAAACTGTAGTTATGATGCAAATAAGTGGAGCATTAAAGATACAAATTCAGATCTGCCTGACGCTAAAATGCAGATTCTTTTTCCCCCAAGGGAAAATATATATTATTTTTAACTTTCTAAACATCCTTGTTTAATTTATCACAATATACGCTTTCTCCCCTTAGGTGCAGTCACTATAGTTTTCCCAAGCCAAAGGATATACTCTTAAATCCAGCTTGTGAATTCTTTGTATTTTTTTTAAAGATTTATTTTTTATTTATACATACAAGCTGGGGTACAAGTCAGAGCTGTGGGGCAGTGAGAGGGTTCACCAGAGACAGAGTGGGGAGCAGAACAGGCAGATCAGAAATACACTGCTGAGGGGAGCAGCGGGCGAGGCAGGAGAGGTCTGCCGCACCATGTGGGATTCTCCCTGGCCGGGCGTCAAACTCACTGCGTCGCCGCTGCCGACAGCTCCACAGTGCAGCGCTTAACAGCTGCGCCACCGGGGAGGCCCGAATTCTTTGTATTTTTAATGCAAAGATAACTCTTATGAAAAACAGAACATTAGCCCATATCTTCTTTTGCCTTCATTCATTTTAGTTTTTCTGTAATGTGCAAAACAATAATAACTTTATACCTTAGTATCCCTGTACTTTTTTTTTTTTTGCTATTATCTGTGTTGCTTTTTTCATGGATAAAATCAGAAAACAAATTTTCCAAATGGAAAATCCCAAAATCAGCATGGCAATTTTTACTAAAAAAAAAAATGGTCAATACAGTAACATTAAATTTTAATTACAAATTACTAAAAAATGCATTGTACCTCGGCACCTATTAACATTTTACTGGATGTCTTTGCTAGAATTCCTCTAATATGAAACATGCAAAATGACTGAGGATACCATATGTAGGTTCTATTTCTTAAGAAGTTATAACCTCAATTTACTGTTCATTTCCCACAATAATACAGGCAGTTTTAAGCATTTGACAATACTTTGATATATAGTTCATGTTAGAATACCCAATAGTAATACAATTTTGAAATCTGATTTCCCAATTATAAGGTTATCTAACATAAATTACATTTTAAATTATAGTGAATCTTATACTGTCTTTTTAGATTTATGAGCTATCAATATTTTTAAGCTATAGAAAATAGCATTTAAGAACTTCAAACTCTGGGCCTCCCTGGTGGCGCAGCGGTTGAGCACTGTGCTGTGGCGCTATCGGCAGCTCGCGATGAGTTTGATGCCCAGCCGGGGAGAATCCCACATGGTGCAGCAGACCTCTCCTGCCTCGCCCGCTGCTCCCCTCAGCAGTGTATTTCTGATCTGCCTGTTCTGCTCCCCACTCTGTCTCTGGTGAACCCTCTCGCTGCCCCACACCTCTGGCCTGTACCCCAGCTTGTATGTATAAATAAATAAATCTTAAAAAAAAAACAACTTCAAATTCTATTGAAATATTTATCAACATGAATATATAAATGTAGAATTAGCACCTAATTTACAAATAGTTTATTATAAAGTTATATGCACAGATTATTTAAAAAGCATTTATCTTATAGTTTATCAAATATTTTATGTTGTTTCTAGCCTAAATTTAACTATGAAACTAGCCTTATGGAAAATCTTCATGCATAATTTTTATTCAAAACAATTACTTTTGGGCCTCCCCGTTGGTGCAGCGGTTAAGCGCTGCGCTGTGGAGCTGTCGGCAGCGGCGACGCGAGTTCGACGCCCAGCCGGGGAGAATCCCACATGGCGCGGCAGACCTCTCCTGCCTTGCCCGCTGCTCCCCTCAGCAGTGTATTTCTGATCTGCCTGTTCTGCTACCCGCTCCATCTCTGGTGAACCCTCTCGCCGCCCCATGCCTCTGGCCTGTACCCCAGCTTGTATGTATAAATAAATAAAAAAATAAATAAATAAATCTTTAAAAAAATTACTTTTCATTCAAAATTAAAATGTACTGACCATTCACCATAAAAGCAATAATCAATTGTCTTCAAAAGTGAGATCAGAAAGTCTGATATCTAATGGAAAATAAGACTTCAAACAGAATTCACTATCCCATGGTGGATTTGAGCTGCACTTTTTGTTAGAAATAGAAAAGGCTTATACCATAAAGCCCTTGAAGAGCTGACAAATTAGGGGCAGAGAAGTGTGAGTCTAGCATTGATAACAAAGGAAATCCAATTTGAGTATGACAAAGAAACCCTGAAGTCTGCGATGTGTAAACCTTATGGAGTAGATGGTTGGGGAGAGGAAAAGCAAATTAGTTAATATTTACCTTCAATATATGGCCAATGGTATGATATCAAGTACTCCTTGTTTGCATCTTTGCGTGTGAAGTGCCATCGAAGAACATAAAAGATGCCATTTGTACCATGACCTGCAGACTTAATTCAATAAAAATAAGCCTTTTGGAAACCTGACATCCATTCTATCTTATAAGAGAAAAGGAAGTCAAAAGGCACCTCTGTAACTGTGCCTACATATGTTTATTATTTCTTAATATAGTCTATAACTGCTAATAGTTTTTCTGTGGGGGGATGTTATTACAATTAGAGCACTTGATTGGAAACAGGGAGCACAGGCTTAGGAGCAAGTTAATTTCTAAAAGGAAATAACTCTGGCTTTGCTATATTTGATTAGTAAAGTCCAGTAAAGCTGATAGTAATGCGTGATTAGTAAAAATTAAATATCAGGGGCCAGAGTGAGTCCCAGACTCTGTGTGTTAGCTGAACAATGTAATGTAAAATGAAGTAAAGCTTTAAGCATATCATTGGGATTTAAATTAAAGCACAAAACAGAGGAACATGAAGGTAACATGATTTTAATTCTTGGGGTAAAATTTTAACCTTCTTTTCTTTTTGAATTGAAAATTAGTTCAATATACCCGTCATTTCCTCATAACATCACTATTATTCATTAACCTTAAAAATGTGGCAGAAAGAAAATTCTACTTAGGTTAATTACATGCAGGTTTTCTGTCACTTGCTATAAGTCATGTGTACTTAACATTACCAAAAGAGAATTTTTCCCTACAGTTCTCTCCCGCAGAATGCTCATTGCAAAGTGACATGGGGCATAAGGACTATTCCAAAACTGACCCTCAAACGATCTGGGGAAACCCCAGTTCAAGGACTGAATTTAAATGCTGGGTATAAAAAGGCTTTCACAAATGCTGTCAAAGGAATTTCTGTTCTATTGAAACAACTGAAGGATACATTACTTCTGGAAATATTTCTATCCTTCTCCGTCACCATTAAGTGCACTACTCTCAAGATAAATTCCCTTGAGACTAATTTTCCTTATAAAAATTACAGCCAGAGAAGTTATAACAACATGTTATCATAAAATAAACCATGAGTTTCTCTACAAAGGAATAATAAGTCAGTATTCTAGCAGAGAAAACTTGGCAGCAAAAAACATATCCCCCGAGGAATTGTGTGAGAAATTTTGATGGGATTAAAACATGCTGCCTGACATATGGTATATATTTTTAACACATATAATAGGAAAAATAAATTGAAAGAAGCATCTAAGCATTAATCCCCTAACTCCCACATCTCGTCCCATCCATAGGGATTTATCCCTTTCAGTTTGTCATGGTAATGTAAGCATGAAAGGATCTTCCCTACCTTCTGGAATTCAGCTTCAGAAAAGGAGATAAAATGTCACTGTTATTTATCTGCATCGTTTAAGATGCTGTTTTTGTACAGAACAGAGAGATGTAAATAGATAAATGCAGCAACCTCAACATACAGGCTGGTGAACTGAAATCAGTTTCACTAATACTTCTTATCAGTGCTAACATCTTTGCATGCATTCAAATGTTGCAGTGCATAGGGGCAGACTTGGTCCAAAAAATTTACTTCTGAATACACTGATAAAAACAATGTAACTCGATAAATTGCAAAACTTCAAAAATTATTATGCTTGCTCTTCTAAAAGGGAAAATAAAAAGGAAATAAATTTGTTTTTCTCTCTACTTTTTCAAAATATTTCTGTGATCCGTTGAGATTTCATTTTATGTGTTGCAGAAATGTAACTTTCTGCTTTTTGCCTCTTCTGGATTTATTCTTTCATATGTCATTCCATTAATAACCTTTACTAGTGGCAGGAGGTAACTAAGTAGGGGAATGCTTCCATATTTATCATTTTGAGAATAATATGCACCACATACAAACATATGGAGACCCATGTTATAGGTGTGGATATGAAATCACTCAGCCTCTCTAAGATTTCCTCAATGTAAAATGGGAAATTAAATAACCACCTTCTAGGATTGTTTTCAGTACTAAATGAATTAAGCTAAGCAAATGTTTAGGATGATATCTAGCATATTTATCAACTTACCAAGTTATCAATAAGTGATATCATCTCCATCATCACATTATCACCACCATCACCACCACCACCACCACCACCATCATCATCATCATCATCATCATCATCATAACTATTATCATCACAATCACCATCAATTATACAAACAACACCTTACAGAACTGGGTGTGATCCAAGAGAGATAAATGGCTCGTTGTTCAGCATGCTAAAGAATTATAAAAAAGGTAACAACAAATGTTGGCCAGGATGTGGAGAAAAAGGAACTCTCCTACACTCCTGGTGGGAATGCAAATTGATCCAACCACTATGGAAAGCTGTATGGCGTTTCCTCAAACTCCTAGAAATGGAGCTTCCATATTACCCGGCAATACCATTACTGGGAATCTACCCAAAGGACACAAAAACACTAATCCAAAAGGATACATACACCCGCATGTTTATTGTATCACTGTTCACAATAGCAAAGGTATGGAAACAACCCAGATGCCCAAAAATAGATGACTGGATCAAGAAGATGTGGTACATACACACAATGGAATACTATTCAGCATTCAATAAAGACAAACATGCAATTCGCAGCAACATGGATGGATCTAGAAGGGATCATGATCAGTGAAATAAGCCAGAAAGAAAGAGAAAATTATCGAATGGTTTCACTTATAACAGGAATATAGGGGAGCCAAATAAGAATGTGACATTCAGCAGGGAAGGAGGGGAGGGTAAGGGCTCAAGAGGGGGGAAGAGGGGAGCACGGGGGACTATGATGATGGCTCCACAGGTGAACAGGTGGTGAGTAACCTATGGGGAACATGCAATAATGTAAAAGATATGAATAACAAAAATAAAATATTTATAAAAAAATTAAAAAATAAAATGAAATACTTTTTCCTTAAAAAAAAAAAAGAATTATAACCAAACTCTGGTAAGCATTGTCTTCATTGTAGAAATAGATAAATGGAGACCTTAGAATGAAAGGATTGGGTGGAATTTAGTGCAATCAGCAACTGACATGCCTTTCTCTCTGATGTTGAGTTCTACATAGGAAGCTGTGTCTTGCATTTCTTGCATTTCATATTCATCGCTAAATGGAGGATTACAATAATTTTTAGAAAAATAGTCACAACAAAACGGTAGTCCTTTTCAGTTGATTTATTTGCATCACTTTTTGCTCTTGACATTATTGTTGTTTACTATGTAATCATATGGGGCATTAGTGTAAGAACAGACACCATTCGTATAAAGCAGAAAAGAACAACATACTCATTAATCAAACAACATAGTTCTAAAGGAGGATTATGTAGGCCTAAAATGTAAAACATAGGAAGCTTTTAAAGGAAAAGATCATACAGTCCATGAAAAAAATAGAAAGATTATTTTAAAAATTGACTAGGGTTGATGTTGGATTAGGTAAAATGGGAGTCATGTGAGATCCCTCAAAGGTAATGAATTAGTTTCTTGAATACCATAGAAATTTAGTAAAGTTTAGTGAAGATAGGAGGGGAAGGAGGAATAATTCAAATAGGCCATTATATGGGAGGATGTAGAGGGAGAAGAAAATGTCCAAAATAATTTTAATTTTCTGCCTAATTAACAAGGGAAATACAGAATTTTTCTCCAAACTAGAAAATGTCATGAGTGTTCTTTAACACACACATCAGCCACACATGTGTGCACTCACACAAATATTTTATTCAAATCTCAAAAGGCTGACTTCATTTCTTAAGAAAAGCAGTGTTGTAACAATAAAAAATAACCCATAATTTTTCTATGTAATGCTGCAATCTCAGAAGGCCTTAGGTTCTTGTCTTTAAAATATCTGAAATTAATTTCTGTATTATAATATTTTCATTGGAGTAAATGGTTTACAATGTTGAATATAATTTGGGGGCATAGGTTCATACCACTTCAAACGTATGTTATCATACTATGTCCACCACCAAAGTACTTCCAATTCATTTTAAGAAATAAAATGAAAGATAAAAACTAGGAAATTATAATGCATTTGTTATTATTCTCTATAGGAGGATAAAAATATGAAAAGCAGTCAAGTCAGACATACATCAACCAAAGCACTTTTCTGTTTAGAAAACAATTCCTAGTTTCAGGCTTTTTCTTCAGACATGATATTTTAGATTAAAATATCAATTGCTTTTTTTCTGGTTTCACAGCAGCATAATCTCTTGACTCCTGTCACTGTCGAGCTGCCAACATCAATTTTATATTTATTTCAAGGTGACTTTGGAATATTTCATCTGTCTTATATATGATTATTCTGCTTCCATTCAAGTGTTTTGACTTGTTTCCCAGTCTCCTCTCATCACAATAGTCCACCGTATAAAAGCATGCACCTTGAACTGGAACAATTCTTTTTTCCATGAATATAATCTAATAACCCTCACATAGTTTTAAAGCATTTAAACTTCTCTCTCTCTCTCCCTCCCTCTCTCTCTCATCCCCTTTCACTTCTTTTCCTTCTATTGCTCACACACACACACACACACAGAGAGAGAGAGAGAGAGAGAGAGAGAGAGAGAGAGAGAGAGAGAGAGAGAGAGAGAGAGAGAGAGGGAGAGAGAGAAAGAGAGAGAGATTTTTACATGTATACTCCATTTTGCAATTATATGATGGTTGTTTCATAAAAAATGTCTCTTGGGTGAATATCACATCCATAAATATAAATCACAAACTGTAGATAGAAAAGAGGAAATCTGCAAAGATGGTGGCATTTGTTAAATTCACCCCTTGTTTCCTAAGAGAGGACCCCTGGATTTCTTCCCAGGAAATAGATCCAGTATAAGAAGTTTTTCTTTGTTCAGATTCATTTAAATTTTGTATTCTTCAATTGTTAAATTTTTTTTCTGCACTGAGTCTGTGCTCATGGCAAAATGTTGGCAAATACTCATGAATCTATCTCCGTGCCTCTGCCATTTTTTATATCCAGTGCAAGTCAAACATATTTTCACAAAATAGATGAGATTTTCACCAAACTACCTTTTAAATTGCCCACTAAATACAAACCCAATTGCTTTATAGGGGAACATTTCTTTTTTCATTTAAATTGAGGTAACAACAGTTTATAATATTGCGTATGATTTAGAGGTATATGATCACACCACTGAAGATGTACATAATTTTTGCTGATATCACAGGTTCAATAGGGCTTTTGGACCCATTTACCTTTGACCTAAATGCTTGCCATTTTTCAGGTCTCCTAATGCAGTCACCCTCCCTAAATCCACAACTTCACCTTTAGTCCCTGATCAAGGTTCCACTTAACCTCATCTGGATATTCTACTCATTTTTTCCTGGCCTCCTGATTGGATCTGCCACAATAACTTGTATGAAATGATGCCATAAATCTTCAACTTCACCAAACACTTTCATTACTTAACATCTCCAATCGATCCCAATGCCTTTGAGTATTAGGATCCAGGCAATTCTTTCAGAGCTCTCAGTTTCCTCACATGTAAAAAGGGAATAATAATGACAATTTCAAGGGTAAGTCGTCCCAAATAAATGAGTTTGACTAAAATGCCTGTATTGGTTCCTGCTACACAGTAAGCACTATACATATCAGCTGTTCTTATTATTAATTCTTTTGGGATTCCTAACAGGCTTCTAAAAACTATTTATTCTTCATCATCATGCTTGTCCATTCCTTTTATTTAATCTGCCTTCCGTCCATTATATAAATCTTAACTCTTTCTACTCAGTATGTTTGTTTTTATTTTATTTTTCAATGTATTGTGTCATTTTAAATCAGTTTACAGCATCATATATGATTTGGGGGTACAGTTTACACCTCTCTGGATGCATATTACCATGCCGTTCCCAATAGCAAAACACCAACAATCCTCCACGGTAGCCCCCTCCCCCCCTTGCTCTCTCCATCCCAACCCTCCTCCTTCAGTATCTTCATTTCGGCAGTCAGATTTCTCGGATTTGTTTGATTTAGTTTTTCTGTCCCTTTAACTTGCTTCTCCATATTCCACATGAGGGAATCGTCACACCAAATTGTGGTGTGATAACATACACTTGAAGGTTATCTCCAAATCATATACTGTGTTGCAAACCAAAGTTACCTCAAAAAATTGAAAAACAAAACAAAAATTGGATAAATAAAAAAACAAAGGAAAAAGCATCTTTGACTAAGAAGATAAGCCAAGACTAAGAAGATAAGACTAAGAAGATAAGCCAACATTTTTTCTAACAATTTTAATTTCCCTAAATAATTGCCACACTTGGACTTTGTTTATATATATAACTAGAATTCTGATAATTTGTTTTTATTTCCCTGTATGGACTGGCTACTAGGAAAGTTGAAGAAAATATGGCACTCAGCTACAGAAACCACTGTACACTATTTTTTGCTTCTATCTTTTCACCATGGCTCTGATTTTCTATTTTAACCATCATACTATACACATGCAATTTAAAAGAATCCAGCTCATCAACAGATGACTGGATTTTAAAAAAGTGGCCTATCTATCCAATGGAATGCAGCTCAGCTCATAGATAGATGCAATAGTGACTTTGGGACAATATGATTGGACCCGGAGGTGACTATACTAAGTACAGTGAGAAAGTAAAAGACAAGTACCACATGTGGAATATAAATAATCGAAGCCAAAAACTGGCAAAACACAACAATCATAACTCCTAGACTCTGTGAAAACTATTGTAGTTACCAGCGGGGAGTGTGGGGGAGGGGGGGGGACAGTGAGGTGGGGAAGATGATAGCGTTTTGGCACTGGAAACTTGGTAAAGGCAAGGGAAACAGGTACATGTGTTGAGGTGTGAAGCTGTACTCCCCAAATTATACATTTCTGTGAATGAATGGCAAATCAATAATATTTTTGATGGGAAAAAAATGGAAGGAATTCATTCCTGAATTATTCCAGAGTCACAAATGATTTACTTAATCTCCCACCCTGTCTCATGACATCTAGCATGTCCCTCCAACTCACATCACTCTCTGCTGTTCATTAAACACAAAATGGGCTTTTGCCTCAGGCCTTTCTTTGCATTTGCTGTGTTTTGCCTATAATTCTCTGTTCTCCATAAATCTAATTGGCTTGCCCGTTCACTTCCCTTAAATTTTCTCAAAAGTCAAACTACCAGAGAGATCATCTTTGAAATCCTCTAATATGACATATGACTTATACTTATGCAGGCATCTATGATATAGATGATACATGTAATTTAATCACATCTGTCCCATCTCCATATATATGCCATATGTATATCAATTACATATTGCTTGTCTTCATAAAATTCTTCTTTTTTAAAGATATATTTATTCATGCATTCAAGAGCTGGGGTGTAGGCCAGAGGTGCCGGGGGTGAGAGGATTCACCAGAGACAGAGTAGGAAGCAGAACAGGCAGATCTACCGAAAAACACTGCTGAGGGGAGCAGTGGGCTAGACAAGAGAGGTCTGATGTGCCATGTGGGTCAGCTCCCTGGTTAGGGATCAAGATTGTGCTGCAGTGGCTGATAGCTTCATAGTGCTGAGACTTAACCACTTGCACCACCAGGGAGGTCCTCTTCATAGAATTCCTACTGCCTAAAGTATAGCTCCATTAGAGCTAGGACTTTCTTCTGTGTGTCTTTCTGGGTTTCTTTGGTCTACTCTATTAGCGTGCTTTATGCACAGAAAACTTTCACTAAATATTTGTTGAATGTGAGAATAACCAAATGGATAAATAAAAGATACAGAATCTAGACAGATGAATTATATACATTGATCTATTATTACAGAAGAAAACAATGTAAACTCAAAAATAGCAAATGTTATAGGACTTTGTCTTTCAAGATACAAATCAACATCAACCAAGTTGAGAAACAGAGGTTATAAAATCCAATTTAATTTATTTTCCTTGCTATTTCAGCTTAATTTAAATTCCCTCCGATTTTGCTTTCACGAACTCTGAGTGATTTCAGAAAAGAAATGATAAAAAATAAATGTTTCCTGATTTAGAATTAACATGATTTTTAGGGAAAATAATCTATTTCTCACACACAAAATGGGGCTGAGGTAGCTCAAACTAAGCCAAGTGCCAGGTAAAGAGAAGTGATTTGCATTACAAGGCTTGTTTTGTCTGATGGGAAATTCTGGAGTCCTAAGATTCCATAATAACATTATCAGTTACAGGAGATTAGGCAAACAAGAGCCAATTAAAGCACTGGACTACATCCAAGATACCATTGCTGAAACAAACAGTGTCAAAGGAAGTCCTTGGTTTTATCTGAACACCTTTCTTTGTCCTTGCGGAAAGCTTATTTTTAATGATACAATGCAGGGAAATAAATCTTAATATTTTTGATATCATGCTGCAAAAGGAATAAGAGAACAATACTTAAGAGACCTGAAGTGAAATGAAATGGCCTCAGGTGCTGTTGGAAGAGAAATAATTCTCTACTTTGGGTTCCAAATGCTCCAAAAGTCTCAAAAGAATGGCCTTTTCAGTACTCAGTAAAATGACTGAAATCTTATTCACAAGTCAGTTGGATGGCTTAATGCTTTAATATTATTTTCATTTTTCCAAAAGATGAAAATCATTGATCAATGTTCACTCAACTCTCATGTAAGTTCATTAACCTGGAGATCACCAGGATGCTCATCAGATATTTTTAATTATTTAGACAATTTTTGTTGTTCCTATTTCTCAACTGTGGTTTTCTTTATCACTCCCTTAAAGACTTTCTCCTTAAGTGGCATGGTGAATAAGTAGCAAGTGAGGTAATGAAATGAAACCAATGAAAATGACAAATGTGATACTCTCATTACTAAATTATAGGTTGAGATACATTGAGAAGAAAATTTAATCAGCAGTTCTTATGTTCGACTAGAGTCTACATATCTAAGTTGTGTCACTTGGGCATGATTTTCTAAGTTATTTGTGGTGTGGTAACAATACCTGAAGGGGTATTGTTCCTATACTTCTAAATCACCTACAATGTTGTAAACCAATGTTACCTCAATTTAAAAAATAAATTTGAAAAAAACATCTCAAGGAAAGAGAGGTCATACAAAATGTGTAAAACTTCCTATACAACAATTTACACTACCAATTAAAACATTTGGATGTAAGCTGAGAAATGTATAGGAATTCCTTTATCTTTATTTTTGACACTTTTTCCTTGTCTAGCTGTTTTGGCATTTGGTACCTTAAAGTCATAGTACTTTGCAGATGTATCACTCAGCATTAATGAGGAAAATTAGGCCATCAGAGCCTTCTAATTATAACTAAAATGTTCTCTCATATTCACATAAGATTTTGACGTGTTCTCCACACTTTTCATACTCAGAAATCCATTTTTAACTGTTGTAATCTATAATTGCTATAAGAAATACATATTTTGATCTTCATTGTTCTGAATACAGAATGTGAGCTGATTCATATATTGCTTAATAATTGGAAAATGGTTAAATAACTGAGACTCTGATGTAAAAAATTTTTACAAGGTAAAGCGAGTGCTGTCAGTGTTAATGGGATGTAAACGAGACACTGTAATGGATTATTGCCTTTCTGGGTCACAACACCCTCTCCATAATCATTTAAGAATATTAATCAGGCAAAAACTATCAAATGATCTTGGTTTGATGTCAAAATATCTGTGAAAGTTTTTCTTTCTCCTGATTTGTGTTCACTACTACCAGATTCCTAGTACAAAAAGAGTAATTCTAGCTAAGTGTACACTTTTATTCCTGGACAGAATGTATTCTCAGAATCCATACTTCCTCTAATTCCTTTAGTTTTAAATATTTTTGTGAGATCAATCAGTTATAAAATGAAAAAGGTATAAATGTGTAGATATTGAAAAATGAGGCTTCTTCCACTCCAATCTCCCAGCCAAACGGTCTCCCCTACCCCAGAGGCAACATCCTTAACCAATGTCAAGTATAAATAGGCCAGAGATATTCTATGACCATCACGGTATGTGTGTGTGTGTATGTGTGTGTGTGTGTAACCATCATTCTTCCCCACAAGCAGTGGTATACTATATCCATTGTTGTACCCTCTATTTTTCCATTAACAATATACTTTCAAAAATTTTCTGAACCAAAATATACGTATAACTGTCTCTTCTTCATAGCGGATTACTCTATCTTGAGGACAAACTACTTTTATCAACCAGTCCTTTATGGATGCATATTTAAGTAACTTCCAACATTATGCAATTCATAAGACAATGAATGTAGACACACACACCACTTAGATGAGTGTATCGGCAAGATAAATTTGAGAACTGCTGAATCAAAGACCATTTGTCATTTGGTCTTGACACATTACATTGTTCTGCACATAGGCTCAATCAGTTAAATTTCCATCAGCAATGGATGCAACCTGATTCTCTACACCTCGCTATTTTTAAATTTTGTAACCTGATAGGTGACATTTTTGTTTGTTCATATGACTTTTATTATAGAAGAAGTTGAATATTTTCATGTATTTCAAAGCCAAATGACTTTCCTCTTCCATGAACTCTGTAATCACTGAGTTGTACTTATAATTTATGATAGTTTAATATTTTTCCATGTCTGTGATATGTGTTGTGATATGAGTTGCAGGCAACTTTTTGTTTGTGTTTGTCTTTTTCTCATTAATTTAGTGCAAATTTGAAGCATTCAGTACTAAGTAACTAGTTTAGACCTGACCTTGTTCCTCTAGCTGTCCACAAATTTACCTAAAATATAAAAGTAACTTACCCAAGTTGGAGAGTACCAAGAATCCTAGAGTATCCCATTCACTACTCAAAATGACACACCAAAACACACATGGGCTTGCTTACATGTGGTGTTAGTCACTATCCAGAGTCTGGATAGTAAAATTGTATTGCTTGGATACACGTAGTAAATGGAAATACATCCCCCTCAATATATAAAATGTGGCTGCAATAGAATTTCAAATGCAAAAATCATCGTTTAACAGTTTTACAAATGTTTTTTTTTGCTGACAGTTATACCTTTTTTTAATATAATATTTATTTTTGTTATTCGTATCTTTTACATTATTATGTATTCCCCATAAGTTGCCACCACCTGTTCACCCGTGGAGC
The DNA here is from genome assembly GCA_004024925.1 of Scalopus aquaticus. Classification (NCBI taxonomy): domain Eukaryota; kingdom Metazoa; phylum Chordata; class Mammalia; order Eulipotyphla; family Talpidae; genus Scalopus; species Scalopus aquaticus. Next base: position 108,012 of record PVIJ01003729.1, read on the forward strand.
CATCACCATAGTCCTCCGTGACAGTTATACCTTAACATCTGAAATTTTTTTGCCAGTTTGGATTTTGGGTTGGAAGACTAGAAGCATAATATTTAAAAGGTGGGCCTCCCTGGTGGTGCAGCGGTTAAGCGCAGCGCTGTGGAGCTGTCGGCAGCGGCGACACGAGTTTGAAGCCTGGCTGGGGAGATTCCCACGTAGCTCAGCAGACCTCTCCTGCCTCGCCCACTGCTCCCCTCAGCAGTGTGTTTCTATCGATCTGCCTGTTCTGCTCCCCACTCTGTCTCTGGTGAACCCTCTCGCCGCCCCACGTCTCTGGCCTGTACCCCAGCTTGTATGCATAAATAAATAAATCTTTAAAAAAATATTTAAAAGGCATAAAATAAAACATTTAAATCATTTCTGGGGCGAACTGAACAGTTGGGATAGAGTAATTCTCTGATCAAATGCTATTAATACCTAAAAGAATCATTTCAATGAATTTGAGAACACCAAGAACCAATGTCTTTTCTTTTTGTAAATAGTTACTTTGTTCAAGTGCTTTGAGGCTCCAGTTTTAAGGATCTAACAGATTCTCTATAAAACTGCTTTCTAATTTATCTTTCTTTCCATGTTAAAGATTTACCAGACATATCCCTGAGATGTCATATTACAGTGCAAAGTCACTTTCGCATTGGTTTCTATAGCAGCCAATTGCAAAATTTTAATATATCTACCAACTTCTTATTCCAGTGTTGACTCAAGTATCAGTGTCAAGGAGACTGTATTTGTCTTGACAAGTCTCCATCGGAATATAATACATACAGGTACACACCTAAGCTGCAAGTCACCTTAATAACAGAAGCAAATATATAGTAGGGATAAACATGGAGTCACAATGTTGGCAAGCATGAGTGTGAGAAGAGACAGGAAGAGAAAAGAACAGAGAGAACAGAATTGTTTCATCATTTTAGCCCTAACTTTCTGAAAGATAGAGTCATAATATCAGACTCTCTAAGAGACAGAAATGCAATCTTTCTCTTCATAAGTGTCACTTAGTAGGTATGAAGAACTGAAACCATATAATGTTTTGGTTAAAGGAGATACACTCAGTCCAGGTCCTAAAAAAGTGCCTGAATCAGAGGAGGCTCCAGCTCTTAGGGAGAGTAGATCTTCACCCAATATTGGAATAATGTAGAAGAAAGTAGAAGAGCAACAAAAAGTGGAAAAAGTCACTACTTTTAAAGTTAAAATCATGTTTAGAAAGTCAGTCACATATCTCTATTTCTACTTACGACATCACTCAGACTACTAAAATAACTTGCCATACCCTGGTCTTAATTTACTTGAAGGGAGGAGTCTAAATAGAAAGACCAGAGATTAACTTGAGGATTTATCCTCTACCATGTGTGGGGAAGTGATGAAAATCCACATCCTATAAGAAAATCCTATAAGATTCAGGCAAAAACAGATCCCGATGGAAGGATCTCGCCAAGCATTCAGAAGTAACATTCTCCTACCCGAGACTCCAAAGGCGCACTGCACACTCTTTCCTTCAGGTTGGATTATTAGATTTAAAGTATATTAGTAGAAATAAAATGGGCTCTTCACTCACATAGTTCCAGATTTAAATGGTAGTTCTACTCCCTTTGTGATCATGGACAAGTTACTAACCTGTTTAAGCCTCAGTTTCATCATCAATAAAACTAAGAAATATTACTTGCCTTAAGGTGCTGCTGTGAAAATTACATGAGAAAATATATGCAAGGCACCCAGCACAGAGCCTGGTCCATATTAAATATGCAATATCTAGTAAGTGGTAAAAGTAATGCTATTTGTTATACTCGGAATTACACTATCAGGTATGCCATTGTCTTGAATTATGTTATGCTCTGTAGACCTTAGAACAATTGACAAAGTCCTGTATGTATGATAAATGCTCAATAACTACATGTGATTGAATGACTGAGCCTCAGAGAGAAAATCCACACATACACACACTCACACACACACACACACACACACACACACACACACACACATCCCCTAAAGATCCAAGTAATACAGTGTTTCAACTGATAGGATGATAATCCTGACAGAATCCAGGTCCAATCTGGTAGTTTAATTTTTTTCTTACAGCATTTATATTCAGAGGCATTTAGAGTATAATTGAAGACACAGCGTTTGGAGGCAAACTGTGTTTAAATCCATCTTTACCATTTATTACAAGTGTAAGCTGGGACGCGGGTCCTGTTCCTCTAAAAGAGGTACAGAACTATCTCATATGATTGTTGGATTGAGTACATTAGCTAATAAAACTAATGAGTAAATCAGCTAGAGTAATGTTTTGCACTTAAAAAGCACCACTGAAGTATTTACTCATTGACTATCAATATTTAATGGAAAAATCCTTAATGTAATCATGTACAGTGCAAGTATGAAAAGTTGAACATAACTGACTTGTAGAGATTGGATCCATTTTTGACTGTAACTAACTGGTTGTGTAACTGGCAATGAATTGTGAAGCATCTCTGCATGTTTTCATCACTTAAATGTGGTTATGGGATAACTATTGTTTGTGATTCATCCTATTTCTACTATGATAACATTCTGATTTTTCTGCCTTTCAGAGGATCATTTATCTTCGCCTGCAAGTACAGCTTCAATTCTATAAAAGAAGTCAGTTGGATAAAAAAATCTACACAGAGAATTTCATTTAGCTATCAACTTTTTAGTATAAAGTCTTTGCCACACACAATAAGGCAGAACTACAGTAAAACATCCTGATGCTATTTCTTTTTAATACCCCTTCACATTTACCATTGCCATTGGAATTGAACTTAGAAAACAGCAAAGTAGCCAGGAAATGTGCAAGCGAATCCTTTTTCACTCTTAACATTTCAGTGCTCTCTCAGCTTGCAATACTCAGTCACAAGATCTTTGTTGTATCTCATCTTCCTGCTGTATTTCTTTTCTGAGCCAACAACCTTTCTTCCACAAACTATTATAGGTCATATAAAGCATGTGATGGCCCTGTGAAACTGGGATTATAAAACAACATCACATAAACTTTGATAATTCAGCAATAATTCTACCTCAACTCATTTTGAAAATGAGGGAAATGAGGCAAAAAGATGTCCATTAACTTGTTCAAAGGAAACCAGTAATTAAGTCTTTTGTAACCAGTAATTAAGTCTTTTGTAACCTAACCCACCATTTTTATCATGATATCATGGAACCTTGGCTGAACTGCTTAGTTCAGCCAAAAAGGGATTCCCTAAATCAATTTCTTACCTCATTCAAAGTTACTACACAGTATGTATGCTTAAGAATATGACCCTGGGTCTTATGACTAAACTAGTTCCTACTTCCATAGGAATCTTCCAAATTATCAAATCTTTTAACTCCAAAATGCAAACTATTTCTGTAATTTACAGCATGCAAAGTTTTGTGGGTACGCACTCTATGCCACATGACCAAATAAATTCTGGATGAGAGAGACTGAGAGTTTGCTCCTAATACCCCAATTTAGGAATTGAGAACTGGACCTGAGAAACGGTACTACTTGGCAGAATACAACAACCACAAAAAACTCTTCCTCATTTGTGGAATACAGTATGACGAAGGCATCAACAATGGTTAGTGGCTCACAGGAAAACTTTAGAGATGTTAGTGATTTTCTGACCTCAGTCTTCTTTGGAATCTGGAGTTCCATACTGGAATTTACTTTATGTATTAGCGTCACAGAACACTAATTTATATAAGGATAAGTCCATCGTTGTATGCTCACATTTTATAATTCACACATGTATTTATTTTTATAAAAAATTTGTAGATCTCAGATTGATTCAAATCATACTACATGATTGGGTTGATTTCCTTTCATGTTAGTGGAAAAAACCTAGTGCTAAGGTAAAAAACTAGTTTAATGGGCAGACTTAGGTAAAATAAAATAAAATAAACTTACATGCCCTTATGCCATTATGTAGTGGGAAAAAAATCACAATTCCTCAGAGTGGTCAATGACACCATCCCCTAAAATTATGAGTAAGCTGGATTGCATGGCAAAGTAGAAGCAAAGTTGCAGATGTAATTTTAACATTGCTAATCATCAGTGGTTTAAATTCATATTTCTTTTTTTAAAGATTTATTTATTTATGCATACAAGAACTGGGGTGTAGGCCAGAGGCGTGGGGTGGTGAGAAGATTCACCAGAGACTGAGCAGGGAGCAGAACAGGCAGATCGACTGAAGTACACTGCTGAGGGAAGCAGCAGGCAAGGCAGGAGAGGTCTGCTGTGCCATGTGGGAAGCTCCCTGGCTGGGGATTGGACTCATGCTGCAGTGGCTACAGACACCTTCATAGGCTGAGACTTAAGCCATTGCGCCACCAGGGAGGCCCTAAATTCCTATTTCTTAAAGGACTCTTTAAATCATAATTTGATGATAGGGAAAAGAAAGGACTATGCAGTTTTTGTTTTGTATATGAAGATCTAGGCCATGTCCTAATAAGACTCTACTACGGAAAACAGCCATGTCTACCTCTGACTTCAATGACATGTGTTCTCCAGATTACACATGCCTGCATCCGTGCTCTACAATTGACGATGCACCTGCTAACACCTAGAGTTTATTGACCACCACAGGTGACTGTAGGTTCATGGCAAACAAGTGTGAGCCACTAAATATATCGATAAAATAATGTTTTTACCCTTCCTGACACAATGGATGGCCAAACTGAAGTATGGTTCAAAAGACAGAGGGATATACTGGGAGCAAAGTAATCATGTGAGAGGCTGCTGTCCTAAAGGAAGAGGATGAATTCAGGATTCACATGTGACTGAATAAATAATAAAGCAAGGATGGCCTTAAAATGGCTATGGTGGAGGATCATAGGAGCTTTGGTGGGAGGTGTACGGTATCACACACTGGAAGTGGTGTGAAGCTGCACCCCTCAATCATATACTGCATTGTAAATCCACATTACTTGAATAATTATTTTTTAAGAGAAAGGAAATGGCGTTTATGGAAAGAAATGACACAGTGGTGAGGTTTTAAGGGCAAGCAATGTCACACAGTGGCAGAAATGTGTCAATATGACTAGGTAATAGGCCTGTGGAAACAAAACAATCATTATCAATAGGTGGTGAGGAAAGAATAGACAATGAAGAGCAAACAGAGTATGAACAAGAGAATGTGATTAAAGAGGTGGAAACCTTTGCACTATCTGAAACCAACCAAAATCATCCCCTCTAACTTCTTGAACACACGCTGCATGGTGTACCAATTCCAGGTGATATTTAGATAACCAGATAAGCTCACCTTTCCCACATATGAAGCCACATAGGCAGAGAGGAAAGAAAGGCCATTTATAAACTCGGTAATCATCTTTCAGCTTGAGAATAACAGAAGCAGGTGTGCAGGTCTTTTTCTAATACTCAGGAGCAATAAGGATCTACTGTACTGAGAAAACCCAGCTTGCTGCCAAATCTGGTGACCGTGCTTTTGCGCTCTTCTCCATTCCCAACACTGAGGAAGGCTCCGCATCCCAGCTTTTGCGTTCATTCAGCGGTTCTCCTGTCATTTCCTCCAGTTTCCCTATAAACTTCTATTGTGCCAACATGCAAAGCATTGATTGCAACCTTTTCAGTAGGTCTTTGAAACTTGCAATCAGATTATTCTATGTAATTAAAAGTGCACAAATATTTTCTTTAGTAATACCTCTTCACACATTCATCCCACCTCCACACCTTTGTCATCCCCTGCCCTACCTCTTCCAGAGTATATATTTGAGTATATATGCCACTAATGTGTACTGTCTATCAAAGCAGTGTTACCCATGGCCAGTCTAACACATTTGTTTTACAATAACAAGCAGTCACAAATCGTAACATCAGAGGTGATAGTAAAGACATGTATTTATGCAAAGTAGTAATAATGAGGTTCTTTGTATGCAAACACTAGAGCCATGGATAGGTGTCTATCACTGTGCTTCTAGAAGTTTTATACTGAAAATATTTGCAGCGCACACTCAGGTAATACATATTGCATTAGTGAAAGTACTCTTCAATTTGTATTTTTGAGGATGTGCCATGTGCAAAACAGAGCAAGACACCCTGTTTTATAACTGCCTACAACTGGGGTCTGACTTTGACATATTAAGGTATACAGAGATCAAGACTATAACATTTCATAGCTAAGAACACTAACTGTGTTTGCTGCTGTTTAATGATTGGGTGCTGTATCTAATTAATGTTCTCCTATTAGCACAGCCTAGAGTGTCTATAAACCTCACTTAAATGCAAGAGGAATGAGTATTTTTTCTGCAAGACTGACAGGACTCTATCTGGTAGGGCTACCGGTGGTTTATTAAATAAGCAGCAATTCTAAATTAGGTTATGCTGGTTTTGACAGTTTCTGCAAACTGACATTCTCATTTGCTCAGCTTCTTGGAACAACCCATCATGCAGATATATTACTTGTTGAAACCTCATAAAAACTCTGTTTTTCTCTGGGCTGTGAGCATGAATTTCTAATGAATTTAGCTCCAGGTAAAAGGCAAGTTCTCACCCATTACCGCAAGGGATGGTTTTATTTTACTGAAGACCTATTTTACAAAATCAATGCAATACAGATGTCCTTACTTCTAGTACTAAATATATAAAGTAGTGTAGTTGTGACTTTGAAACTGAAAGAATTAAGAAAATGAAGAAACAGAAAGAATACAGGGGATTGAGGGGTTTTGTTTACACCCAAGTTAATCTTTTTAGTGCAGGTCATTGGCGGCTGACACAAAATAAGAGTTCAATGATCTTGCTACCCCTCCCAATCCAACATACAGAGTGACTTGGATACTATTTACCACATCCTTGCTCAGTCAAGTAACCAAAATTCCATACTTTAAAGTCTGCCAAGTAAAATAGTGTTTGAATCTATTCAGAGACTACTTCTACAAATGGGGTTTTCTTTCAGTCAAACCTTCTGACTTTCTCCATGATGAAGTGTGAGCACAGCTCCATACACACACACGTTTATTAGAACACAGTGACCCTAAGAATTGAAAAACGAGGAAGTTTCCAGTCAGCTGTAGGTAAGTGACCTGACCAATATTTCCAATGATGTGCATGTTGTTTGGTGCTGCTTCAACACACCAATAGAACCCAGAATCTTTGCTGTTCAACATTATGTTCAGTGAAGCACTGAGCATGATTCACCAATCGACTTTCAAATAGAATCTGGTGGCGAAGCAGCTGGTAAGCCCTAGATTCATCCTTTCCTCCAGGAGGGAAGAGAGTACCAGTTTCAATATCAACATCAGCTCATTAAATCATAGGCTGCCGAGCACATGCACTTCCTTATGCTCCAGAACTTGGGATATTTTAGCTAAACAAGTTTTAGCTAAACTTGTCTTTTTATGAATTGCATCGACAAGCAATTTAAGGGCAAGAAATCTGACTCATTTGAAAGAATTTTGTAAGTTGATTTCTTACCAGTTTTCATGGATCAATTCTTTTAAAACATGATTTGCTAATTCTCACCACCAAAACACTTACCAGTACACTCATTAAAAAATATCAGTGGAATAGTGCTTGTTATATGTTTGCAAACCCTGGAAGATATTCACATATTTACTTTTACTCCTCTTTTATCAAGAACTAATTTAAGGTAACTAACCTAGATATACAAGAAAACAAATTAGAAATTGATAAGGGAAATGAAAGGAAATACATGGGTAGAGATACAGAAGTTTACAACTGAAGTGAGTCCAGACTTTTTTCAATTGCCAGTTAACTGAAAGATGAATGCCCCACCACCAGACAGGAACAACACAACTATTTCTAAGAAGATGAGAAAAGGCTTTCTGTGGGTCTTCAAAATGCTAAAAGAAACATCCATCATATCATTCTTATAGTAAAAGGCCTCAATGACCAATTTTTAGCGATTGTTCAATGGGCTGATTTGTGTAAAGAGAGTCAAGACAAACTCCAGAGCTATTGTTACAATTAGCCCCATTCTCCGGACACCCCAGCTGAAACTGTGAAGGTTACTCAAGGTCATACAGCCAGTTCAGAGCCTGAAACTAAACCAGTATCCCTGCACTGACACCCCACTGCAAATACTGCGGGAGACACGGGGGTGCCTGCTTCATGTGGCTGGAGGGCAGGAGGGAAAGCCAGATAGCATAGGGCCTTCAATATCACAACCACAAGTGGCATGGAATGGTTTATTGCTGCATAATCCAGGCACTGTGAAAATATGTCAAATGCATTGTCTATTTCACCTTCAAAATAGTCTTGAGCAGTAACACTTATCTATCATGTTTTATAAATGAGAAAACCAAGGTTAAGTGAGGGCATGCAACTTTCAAGCAATTACAAAACTAGGGAATATTAGACCTGAAATTTGAACCCAAGGGTTTGAACTCTAGAATCCATTCGCTTGAGCACTTTATTATAGAGGCTTCTTATACTAGAAAGCTGTCTCTTCAGAGGTAACAGGGAATCACACAGGTTTGGGTGGATGTAAAGGTAGATAGCTGATATCCATTCATCCGTTCTGTTAGGCAATATTTGTAACCTGCATACAATGTACTGGCATTCTTCTAAGATACAATATTCTTCTAAGATACATACCATATGTCAGTATTCTTCTAGAGATACAGCTTTGAATCAGACAAATCCCCTACCTCAGGAGCTTACACTGTAGCCTGTTTTTTTTTTAAGAGTAGTATTTTCTTTTTTTTTTTAAAGATTTATTTTTTATTTATACATACAAGCTGGGGTACAGGCCAGAGGTGTGGGGCGGCGAGAGGGATCACCAGAGACAGAGCGGGTAGCAGAACAGGCAGATCAGAAATACACTGCTGAGGGGAGCAGCGGGCAAGGCAGGAGAGGTCTGCCGCGCCATGTGGGATTCTCCCGGGCCGGGTGTCAAACTCGCGTCGCAGCTGCCGACAGCTCCACAGCGCAGCACTTAACCGCTGCGCCACCGGGGAGGCCCCTGTAGCCTGTTTTTAAGGAAGATGGCTCTGGCTGCCATAGGAAGGATTTCGTGGAGATGGACGCAATAAGAGGGCTGAGATCGAAGGTTACCTCACTAATTGGAAGTAAAAGATAATGGGAACCTGTATTGGTTATCTATTACTGTATAGCAAGTAACCAAACATTCCATGGCTTGCCACAATGTACAATTATTATGTCACAGTTCCTGTGGCTCAGGAGTATAGGTACAGTTGAACTGGAATTCCTGTTCCAAACCTTGCAAATCTGCATAAAGGTGTGTGTTGGGCTGCATTTTTTTTATGGAGCTCAGGACCTCTTCCACACTCATGAGGTCTTTGATAGAATTCTGTTCCTGTGGGGTTTAGGTCTCTATTTTCTTGCTGGCTGGTAATCAGAGGGCACTGTCAATCCCTAGAGGCCACTCAAAGATCCTTGTCCTACGACACTTTCCAAACTTGGCTTCTTCACCAAGGAGTATGTCATTTCCAGTAGATTTGGGAATCTATCTCTACTGAAAGGCCCAGTCCCTACTAAAGGGGCCTGCTTAAGTCTGGTTTACCCAGGATAATCTCTACATTGATTAGCTCAAAATCATCTGATTTGGGGCTGTTGTTTGTGTATACAAAATCCTCTTCCATTTTGCCCACGCAGTATAACTGAGCTAGGGAAGGGCACCCAACTTATTCACAGTCTTGCTCACACTCAAGGGGAAGGGATTACACAGGTCAGGGGCACAGGGAGTGGGAATTTGGGAGAGACTCTTAGAGGCTACCTGCTTTCCACAGGACCTAACTTCATCATCCCATTTTGCAGAGAATTATGAATGCCAAATAGATGTTTAGGATGCCAAATAGAGTTTAGTGATAGAATAGGCTACAGAGGGCAAGGAGGATTAGAAAGGAGGAAGATTGAAGAAGTCTTTTAAGGACCTACAAAAGAAGTCTTTCTTTTGATGACTGTAAAAACTTTAAATTGAAATACACAACTAATAAGCAGAGTGCAAAGATAACTAATTTAATGTGGGGCAATGTTGAGGTTCCCAGAAACCATCAGGAAGTGATGTCCAACAGGTATCTGAAGGCCTGGGCCCTGGAGGGAGAGGGAAAAAGCAGTGGGGGTGAGAACCTGCAGTTACTTGAATAGCAGAGTCAGCGACAAACGGAAGAGATGCCCAAGGCATGCGACTACAGGGGAAGGAGAAATGGTCCAGCAGAAGAATTTATATAATGTGAGCTGCACTAGAATATTTCCAATTTAATTAAAAATATTAAGCTTTTAAAATGTTTCTCGTGAAAATGCAGGTACCCTAAAATGTGGGCTTGGAAAAATGACTTGGGCATCTTGTTCGCCTATAAACTTGTTTTTCTCTCATGTGTGAAAGAGAAACATGTCACTCAAATGTCTCTGACTCGCCTTGATTACATTATAAAAGTAACATGCACAAAATCAGGAGAATGTCTGTTTGAGGGCTGAATATCTGAGGTCTGTAAATGATTTGGTAAGTGGCATGATGCATATTTTGGCAGTGACCTAGTCAGCCAGGGCACTGCGATGAACTGTTAAAAACTTCAGAATATGTAGGAATGGTAATGTTTCTTAGCCTAAGCCCTTCTTCACACTCTGTCTGCACACTCTAATTGCATAAACTATTTTTAAGTCCTAAAATCACTCTTAACACTCATATCTAAGGAACATTTAGTGAGAATTTTTAAAAATGTATTTAAGTTACTTGCATATTTTTTATAGCCTTACATATAGAATATATGTTTTATTTTATGGAAAAACCATGTCTTACTCATCTCTGTATACATGTTTCATGAAGGGAGAATTACATAAAATATAGTTATTTTTTAAATTATGAGAATGTATTTTTTGAGACAAAAAAGCAAAAGCATAAAATTTAAAAATCCATTAAAATTTAATATATTCAGGGCCTCCCTGGTGGCACAGTGGTTGAGCGCTGTGCTGTGGAGCTGTCCGCAGAATGCGGTGTGAGTTCGACGCCCGGCCAGGGAGAATCCCACATGGTGTGGCAGACCTCTCCTGCCTCGCCCGCTGCTCCCCTCAGCAGTGTATTTCCGTCCATCTGCCTGTTCTGCTCCCCACTCTGTATCTAGTGAACCCTCTCGCCACCCCACGCCTCTGGCCTGTACTCCAGCTTGTATGTATAAATAAATAAATCTTTAAAAAATAATTTAATATATTCAATGTCAATATAAAATCAAATGCATACATATGTATTTAGTGCATGTATCTATACTTAATCACACATATACTTAAATCTATATTCTGATAAAACCCTTAAGACAAAGATCTTAGAACAAGATGCAACAGGTCTGTATGCTTATCCACTAGATGGCTCCCTTACAATTTTAACTTGTAATCTTGTTGTTTTAAGGAAAACTCAAAAAATCACTCAAAATATACTGTTTCCAATCTTTATATCTGCTTCCTATCATCCATAGCAGTAAGAGTGAAACAAACAGATACTCAAACCATTTTATGGTAAATCAGGAGTTAGATTTTACCTGGATTATTTAGCAAAGACTTAGAAATGACTAAAGGGTATATAATACTTCTAAATATGAGATCACTAGATCCACGTGGGGGAGTCACTTGGGGTGCTTAACAATGGAGTTCCAATACCCTCATCTTATCTACTGGGTCAGACTCAACCTGGGGTGAGGCAGAACCATTTCTCTGTATTTTGAACAGCTTTATGCACAAAGTCTGAGAATGACAGTATAAAATATATGCTTTATAAAGATACCTTTGGTTTTGACAACTCCTCAGTGGACAATGTGTACTGGTTTAGTATGCTTGTGTAGTTCAATTAATAGTGTCATTTTAACTCCAAATTAGAGGAAAAAAAACACCTAAAATCTTAATGTAAAACTTAATGAAAGATTAAAATAATAGAGTCTCGGAGTTATAAAGAACTTTAGAAATCACCTGATCCACTGTTTGTTGATTGCACATTAGAATAACTTGGGGAATTTTAAAAATATTCCAGTGCCCTAGTCTCATCTTCAGAGATTCCCTTATTAACTGGTCTTAAATGGGGGTGGGTTGCTGGGTTAGTTCCAAAACTTCCCTCCAATGATTTTAATGTGCAACCAGAGTTGAGAACCATTGGTCCAGAAAAAGTTCTTCATTTTGTATATAAAGAAATGTGATCACAAATAACTTAATCCTCTTGTTGTAAGATACAAATTGTTGGCAAAGTTAGGTCTAGAATCCACATCCCCTGATGTGTAGGTCAGTTTTCTTTCTGCAATTTCTATTTATCCACAAAATAGTGGAATCTTTTATGCCTCTAAATGGCACTACAAAGATGATAATTGCACTTCGAGAAAGAAATGCATTAAAGTATTTTAAAAGACATGACATATTTCCACTATCACACTCTAAAAACACATGGCTAGAAAGGATAACACAAAGTGAAATAAGTCAGAAGGAGAAAGATAAATACTGGATGGTGTCACTAATATGTGGCTTATAAAATAACTAAATTAATAGTATAGATAAAGACAAGCTAGAAAACTAACCTTTGATAGCTGACTACAGAACTGAGACATCAAGAGGGGGTACGGAATGGGAGAGGGCAAGAACAGAGAGGGCAGGAAGCACAATGGTCTATGGTGGTGGACTATGGGTAAGTTGGTGGTGGGTGCACTATGGTGGTAATACCTGATGGGAATACCCCAATATAACCTCAGTTAAAAGTAATTATTTAAAAAGTAAAAGTAAACAAACAAAAAACACGTGACTATATCATTTTTTTCTGCAATATTTGAAAAGGACATTTAAACCAAACCTTAACAGTCCGAGCAGAAAACAGACCTGTAATCAGTTGCCCCCAAAGCAGCTGTCAATGACTCTGGATACTGGTGAGAGAGATGGGAAAGAGGAGTCCACCTGGTCTACCTGAGACAAAGGCTGTACGGAGAGCGGCCTCTGCCCGGTATCAATTAAGAGGACACCACGGGAGGAGTTATCCTTTAACTGAAACAGATGCAAACTCATTATAAAGTTAGCTAAACCACCTACGGACACCACCTCAAAGACTGAAGGAAAGAGATGAGAGAGCAACTGACAGACACCACAAGGCTTTGTTGTAAATAAAATCAATTTTATGGTTTCACTCAGCCCTTAATTTGCCAAAATGTTCAAACTAAAACCAATATACAAGCTTCAGCAAACTCAGCGGGGTGGGTACTTTTTGTCGGAACTGGTTGCAAACTGCCGAGCAATATGGGATAAAAGCATTTGCGCGGCTATACTCTCACCCACAGAGAAGATGTTCCTCAGTTTGAAGGTCAGGCCATATATCACTGGCCCAATGTCAGGAAACATGCATCACCTCCACCTACGCTGTGCCAGGTCAGTTAGAAAATAAACAAAAGCAACTGCACAGAGCAGCTCCCTCCTTGACCGTGCCACCCGCCTCAACCATTCTGTGTGCAAAGTAGAAATCAGGGAGCACAAGTCGAGTCTTTTGCTTAAGACATCAGTATTGCTAGTATCTAGCAGTAGCAGAATCTATTTTTTTTTCTGATAAAGGACAGACAGAACTTGTAATACTAGATTATTTACAACTGATATAGCTCTTAAAAATGTCACTGTGACTTTACAAGGCTTTGCCTATGTCTATTTCAGACTGCTGTGAGTTAGAGACTTTGTGATTCCTTCTGTTACCAAAGGTCTCATGTATCAGTCACTGATCTGAATAGGCCGCATCAGCCATTGGGCTGTCATCCCAGAAAATTCTAATGTCAAATCCCAGTCACCAGCATTGCCTTGTGAAGGAACACTGCTAAATTATAATTAAAATCTGAGTGGCTGAAGAATGGCCTTGCCAACTGGTCAGTCACATCTCATCAACAATTTCACAGGAATCTGCTTGTCAGATTAACTCGTGGTCATTTGACAGATTTAGAAAGAAACCTTGGCAAGCCTGGAGATCCATGAGAGTGGGATGTGGTTTTCAAGTTTTCAGTGGAAAGAGTTGAAGTATGTATATGGAGCATAATGATAGATCGCCCAGCGGGACCATAGCAGTAACAGAAGTAGGCTTAACACAAGGTTCCTTGACATCATGGCCTCAGACAACGTGGGGATGCTGAAGTCACATTATCTAATCAGGAGTGATAATTTTTATACAGGATTCAACATAGCTTTCAAAAATATTGACCTTTGATATGCTCTGAAACTCCTAATTTAATACCTCTATATAACGCAGTCCATTCCAAACCCTTTCACACATATTTTCTCATTTTTAACAGCTGACTTCATCCCATTTCCTTAATACAGAGCTAATATATAGACATGCTTTGAAATCCAAAGATGAGGCTGTCTTTATTTGAAATGAAGGTCTGCCCTCTCAAAGACATTACAGCCAGTAACTTCATAACAAATCAATCTCATGAGAACTAAATAGGTGAGTTCTATTTCCATTATAAATTCCTTCTGATGGGTTGAGTCATTTAGCATGAAGGCAAAAAGGCTTGGAGCAACAATACAATGTTATATTCAATGCCTTGTCAGCCAGTGGCCGTGTATGCTCAATAAATTGCAGCATGCAGTGACTTATCATGTTCCGTAGTTTGCAAGTTACTGAAGATTTAATAAGCTAAGTCAGGGAGGACAGGGAGTTTAGCTGCCTTTCCCCCACTAATATAAAATATCCCAGATCACGCTACTGAATATATATTCTGAGAGCATAGGCAGGAGTGTTTACTGCTTCTTAAAATAATTTCTATAATTCGGAACATCTTCCTCAACAAGAAAAGCTATTCCTGTATCGATAATTTATATTGATACTGCAGAAAAGGCACAGACTTTCGATACAGCAGGTGATGTGAAAGTAAGCAATCTGATTGAGTAACAGATCCAGAAACGTTCACAGGAAAATTGCTTAGCCACCTATTGCTTCACCTTTCATGAGATGTACTTTTATGTTTCTTGCTTACAAAACAAGAACATTCCTTTTCTCTTTTCCATAAAGGGGTGCAGCAATTCTGGCGGTGAAAATATATTTGAGATGAAATAAGTATTATTCCAAAGCTTAGTAAATCATAAGTACCTTTCCAGAAGGTAGATTTTAGGAATAATTTTTTAAAATTCATCAAGGAAGACTGGCTAAGTAAATAATTTCTTTTCTGGGGAGGGACAAGATGGAGGCAGAGAACACGAAAACTGATGTTCTACAATAACGTTTTTTTTTTTTTTTTTTACATACAGCTGGGGTACAGGCCAGAGGCGTGGGGCGGCGAGAGGGTTCACCAGAGACAGAGTGGGGAGCAGAACAGGCAGATCAGAAGTACACTGCTGAGGGGAGCAGCGGGTGAGGCAGGAGAGGTCTGCCCCACCTCTACAATACCGTTTATCTAAAGTGGTGTTTCAAAGACATTTGAATTTTGTAAATCAGTATAATAAAGTAATGAGCACTAACACTGGGTCTCTAGCTTTATTTCACCAACACAAAAAATATTCAATAAAGCAACAACAACAAAAGGAAAATGATGACAGTGAAACAGCAGACAAGTAAAATTTCACAATAAAGGGCATCCCTTTTAATAAAAGGATAAATCTGTGAAAAAATAATTTTTTTCATTCTGTCTTGAATCCACATATATGCTGTCATCCCTGGAACTTGACCTTGGATGGGTATTTAAGAACCAGAGCTCAGAGACAGAAACATGTGAACTAATAGCTCTGATAGGAGAAGCTTCAAGTCACATCCAGAATGGGCCACAGAGCCCTGGGGCCGAGCAGGAAAGAAGAGCTTAAACTAAGCTACATCACAAAAACACAGGAAGCAAAATCCAGACTGTGGAAAACTACACACCAAACCATGCAGCTTCGTCAACAACAAATAAACTACTTAAAAAAAAAGGATGGAATGGTGTGATGTTTAATTTTAAGATTGAACTTGGCTGGGCTAAGGGGTGTCCAGATAGCTGGTAAGATATTATTCCTGCGTGTGTTTATGGAAGAAATCAGCATTTGAATCTATGGACTGATACAGACTGAAGTAAGAAGGCCCCCCCTCACCAGTGTGTGTGTGTGTGTCAGAGAGGGGGCATCATCAAATTCACTGAGGGCCTGAATAGGAGAAAAAGACAGAGGAAGTGATAATTTACATTTTTTTTTAGTTTGATCCATTTTTTCCTGTTTTCAGATATTGGAGCTACTGGTTCGTGGGTCTTCAAAGCCCAACTGTCTTATACCTGTGACCTTCCTTTGCAACCGCTGGCCTTCCAGAACCACACGAGACTATTTCTATACTAAATCTCCTCTTCTATATCTGTGTATATCTATATATTCTGTTTCTCTAGAGAACTCTGACTAACATATAGGGGGAAACAAAGAGGTTAAAAAGGACTTAAAAGATTTTAACAATTAGACATGACTAAAACAACCATGTTTTAGGAAGACATTCAGGTGATAAAACCATGAAAATAAGTAAGAATGGAAAAAAGTCATTAGTGTGTTTGTACTTGTGTGTGCAGGGGTTTGGTGAGTATAAGGCACAGGGAAGGTTTCCCAACTGGCTGACAAGATTCTGTCTCCTAACTTCAAGGATATTAATATGGGTGATTGACTTAATTATTAACAAGGATATTCATTAACTATAAATTTGGTTTATGACTATTTTCAGCATCTGTGTTAGCCATAAAAATTAAAGAAATAATGTTAAGAAAAAAGAAACCTCTGAAGTTAGACTACCTGGTTAAGGCCAAAACTCTCCAACTTACTACTAAGTGTTACTTAGGCAAACATGTGGCCTTAGTTTTCTCATCTGTAGAATGCAGTGTTGATCATACCATTAAAGAAGGTGATGATGAAGATGAATGTATGTTAAGGTTCTAGAAAACTAAATGGCAAATAGAAAATACTTGGTGCCCAGGCCAAGTAGAGAGATGGCAATAGCAAGTATATGAAGATCTTAGTAACATTACTGCATCATAGTTTCTCTCATCCAATTTTTCAACTAAAAATATTCATCCTGGAGAGCAGTGTTTGCAGTATGGAGAAGATTTATAATTGTCCAGTGAAAAATCAATGGAAAATGGAATTCACTTAATTATCACTTTGCATTCAAGATCATTGGAACCCATCTATTTTATTGTAAAGGTAAACTGAAAAGGTAGTTCTACCTGTTAAAAAGGAAGCTTCCAAATACACCACCTTACTCTGATATAACTCTCATGAGGCAAATTAAAATGTTAGGGATATTTTGGTTTCAATTCTTAGACTTGGATTAGGCTTTGAATGGATTAAAAAGTCCATTCATGTAAAGCTAGTCTTTAAAAAATTACATTTTGACTTTTTAGTCTTTTTATGAAAGGAAGGCAGAGCTTCCTTAATCCTATTAATTCATTGATTTATTTTCTTTAGTTTAATTGTTTTCTGACCTTTGAATGGGGTTATCACTATGTATTTTCAGTTTTAGTAACTTAAATCTTGTGTTTTGAGTGCATTTCAGAACTCACTATTTTCTATATAAAATATGTTAATGAACTGCATTTTAGAATGCTGACTATTCTAATAAGTACACTTTAAATCACCACATCAAATTTAATATAATAAAAGTCAGTGTCCATGCAGCTAACTCAAATATCTTGAGCGTCTTTGACTCACATATTTAAAAAATCCTCCACTCTTATGCAATTAAGAAAATTAGTTTATAATAATGTCCTTTGGAGAATTCAATTTAAAAAAGTCCCAAGGGCATTTTATTATTCTATCTTTAATGATTTTCTACAGTTTTGGCATATCCACTCTGGTTGAGCTAATTATTTAAGAACTCAACTTTATCAGGTAATAACTATTTGTAGAATTGAACAGCACTTTCTGCACTGTCACTGACTAAAGCTATTTTTTTTAATCTGTTGAGGTTTAGAGCAAATAATTAATACAAAATTATAACATCAGACCTTCACTGTAATGTTATTTTACAGAGTGAAATGAGGTAAATGTCCCTAAAATCTGACTTATTCCAAATTTGACCTCATAGGAAAGACTCTCAAACATTTTTAGTAGGCAATCCAGAAAGACAGCGGAATTGACCATTTCAAACTCACACTCTTTATTACACTAGAAGCTTAAAAAAATTAAACAACAACTCACTGGCAATGAATATTTCCTATTATCAATGCAATAGTACAAATCTATGCTATTCGACATAGTTTGCAGACTACAAAGCAGTGACACCATCTGGAAACTTCTCAGAAACGTAGACTAAAGTGGCTTTAATGCTGTCCTCAGCTTGACTAAATTTTAGACAGGCTTCTTCCTGACCTCTCTTTTATTAGGGCATTTACTTCAGAAAACTGGCAATTATAAATTAGTTATCTACCACCTTAAGGTGTAAATTTTCTATAGCCCAAGAATGTCTTTCTCAAGGATATGAAATCTTGAAATGTAATCATCAAATATGATAGAGGTCCCTACAGCTCAGTCTCAGGGAAAGTAGGAACCTAAGTTTGATAATGGACAAATGGCTTAATCACATTAACTAGCCCTGCTGTCCTACTATTTTCCAGGACTCTTCCATTAGTTTATCCAGCATTTAAAAATCCTTTCACCCTTTGTTTCAATGGAGTTGATTTCAACTTGTCTCCCCTATTGCAATAGTCTCAAATAAAGTCTACCTCGATGATGTAACTGGTATGGTGCATTTTTTTCATCTTCAAGCTTCTCATCCACACTCCATATCACCCCACACATTTTAACAAGATGTCTGGAAATTTACAGTGCACAATGACAACTGATAAACACAGCTCTGAACTGTATCACTGATCATTCTTTGATAGTACTTAATGGAACACAGGTACAAATAAAAACAGTATAGAAATGCAAGGTAATCAACACCTAGTTGAACAACATTATTGTAAAAAACATATCTATTTCAATAACATGACTATCTTGTTATGTCTTTAACTGTATACTCTTTTTGAATATATTCTGAAATAATCCAGGCTCTATTTCAGTCTCTTGTTTTCAATTAAAACATTTAAGTCAATGCTTTAAAGGAGGCACATATGAACCTATCCAGCACACCACCCAGGAAGAGCACAGTGAAAAGGATGCATAACAGCTGCACAACCCTGTTACCTACTAGGTGCCAGGCAGTCAATTGTGTGTGCTACTGTTTCCTTTATTCACTGAACAAATAGTGAATGAGTACCTGTTGGGTACCAAGCATTGTGCTTGGGATCACGGAACAAAACAGTCATAATGCCTTGCCTTCATTGTTAGTACAGTCTTTAATCTTCCCAAGAATTATTGGGGCAGATAACAGAACCATAATTTTGTCAGAGTAGTTAAGAGTATCATAGAATATAGGTAGATACAGGATTTGAACGAAGGTTTGACTTCAAAATGAACGCTGACTTGGGGTGCATGTGTTTAAGTGGTGCATTCTTTCATGTATCATTAGTAGTGGCAAAAGTAAATCCTTAGAGATGGATTCTCAATTGGAAATAGGCCTGGTCGTGTACCAGGTAAGTATAGTTGGTAATATAGCTATACTAAAATGGTGGTGGATTCTTTAAGACAACACTGTTGCTTTATTTGCCCTTCTGTCTGCGTTTTTGTATTTGTTTAGTGAAAACCTGTGTGTGTGTGTGTGTGTGTGTGTGTGTGTGTAGCTATTATAATTAGTAGTTTATAGTTCAGACAGCTGAATAAGTGTGTTATATGTATATGCATATGCAGATGTGTGTACATTACTTTTTTGGCATAATGGTGATGATATATGTAACTTACAACTTCGTACCTTAGTGATTTTGGGTTTTCAGGATAAATATTCCTTCTACCTGATTTCTGCCACATCTTATTTATGAAAGCTCTGCAAGGTATATAAAAATCCACTGTCAGGATGAGCATTGGCAGTTCCAGTCAAGTAGATGTGAAATCACAAAAGACAGTGTGAAATACACTTCTATCTAGTTTTGTCCTCATTTCATTTATATTTTGAAGATCTGTTTGGCCAGTTTAATAATAAAACGGCAGGTAACCAACTTAATTTTTGTTTACTAAGTCACTGTATGATGGCTTTGCAAGGAAAAATTCTGATAAGATTGGACACATTTTATACACACATTTTTATAACTGAAATGTATGCGTTTCATGTTCACTTGTGTCAATCAGTGATTCTTAACCCAAGTTGAACAGCAGCATTAAATAAAGGACCTTCTTCAAAAAAACAATACTGGGCCTCCCCGGTGGCGCAGCGGTTAAGCGCTGCGCTGTGGAGCTGTCGGCAGTGGCGATGCAAGTTCGACGCCGGGCCAGGGAGAATCCCATATGGCGCGGCAGACCTCTCCTGCCTCGCCCACTGCTCCCCTCAGCAGTGTATTTCTGATCTGCCTGTTCTGCTCCCCACTCTGTCTCTGGTGAACCCTCTCGCCGCCCCACACCTCTGACCTGCACCCAAGCTTGTATGTATAAATAAAAAATTAATCTTTAAAAAAAAACAACAAAACAATACTAATGTCTGGGTATTACCCCAGACCAATGAATGCAGAATAGTTGTCACTGAGGTCTAACGTGGGTTCATTTTAAAAACTCCCTAAGTGATTCTAACATGCAGCCAGGGTTGAGAATTGCTGATATATATACTGTATCTATTTTTATACACTGTACTTATTTTTCTTATATAGGATTTTAATTCAGGTTTTTTGTAAAAAAAAAAAACAAGAACTTTAAAATATGTAAGCATTAGTTGTATTATGTTAGCTTTTCTGCTCTTCCAATATTTGCACAGCTGTTTAATACAGAATGAGCTACCACATATTTCCACCACAATTAAACTGAGATTTGACATTTACAATTTTCACATTGCCACAATCAGTTCCCAGATTCCCTATTATAACTAATGGTCACATTCTCATTACTGTAATGAAGTGATGTTTTAAAGGTTCTAGAGCAGAAAAGATTCAGCAATGTTCAAAATTATAATTTGATCATGCTATTTCTCTTCTTTATTCAACTTGAGCTACACATAAGTCTCCAAAAATTTACTAACACAATGTGTAATTTTTCAAGCTATTTAGATATGTTGAACATGTAAATATCTCTCACATTGGGTATTTTTTTTAAAGATTTATTTATTTATACATACAAGCTGGGGTACAGGCCAGAGGTGTGGGGCAGCGAGAGGGTTCACCAGGGACAGAGCGGGGAGCAGAACAGGCAGATCAGAAATACACTGCTGAGGGGAGCAGCGGGCGAGGCAGGAGAGGTCTGCCGCACCATGTGGGATTCTCCCCGGCTGGGCATCGAACTCGCATCGCTGCTGCCTGCCGGCAGCTCCACAGCGCAGC